>NTHP01000201.1:208637-276983 GCA_003416845.1 Oplegnathus fasciatus | reverse complement strand
GACAGCAGAGGAAGCATGACATTGCTATACCACCACAAAGTCTTGCAGAGTGGATTGTTAGAGACTGCAGTTTGCATCCCATCACCTACCAACAGTCAGTGTGGATTTCCTTTAACCATGAAGGCGATCTTTCTCTGACCTCAAGGAGGATATCAAGAGGTTGTCAGAGGACTCACTCCAGTGAATCATCAGCTGCAGAGGCTACAAAGATCTAAAATAATACCATTGTGTAGCACATTAAGAATATTTAGACTGTCTTGTTTTAGCTTAGCCTGTTTAATACTATTACACATTCAGTGTTTCACATATGTAGCTGTCACTCCAACCCACTGTGCTGCCATCCTTTCTATTGTATATTCAGTTGTGAGCAACTTTCTTAGTCCCCAGCTGCTTTAAGCAGGCCACCATTTTATCTGTGTTGAGAAGATCTACTGTAATTAAGATCCCTCGCTCTCTCAAAATTATATACCTATCACCAAGTTCCTGTTCCTGTCGAGAATCCTAGAGAAAGTGATGTCTGTATCAACAAGTCCTAATACTTTACGACAAAACTGGTCATTTGTCAGCACCTTCCAAAGTGATATGTGATACGAGAGTCTGATGATCTACCACCCCTGTGGTTCACGTATAACAAGGGTAGTTTAAGCCACTAATACTACTTGGTTAAGGTTATGGAAAGCTCATGCCTAAAATTGTGGTAAGTGATGTCAGTCTTCTCGTCAGACAGAAATTGAGTCCTGCCAGACAAGTATCAGTAAATACAACATGTTCATGCTCAGGTAAGGTTAGCCTTCTGACTGAAAACCATTAAAACAAAGCTAAGCTAGGTAAGATAGTAGCTAAAGCCAAGCAGTGATAGGTCCATAATCAGAAGATCGACAGCAGTATTAGACAACACGTGCTTGGCAAGATGAGTTTGGAACTAATTAGTCCACAAGCATACAGCAGTTGTCAGTCCACAAAGTCTGAATATGAAAAAGGTGTCAAAATCATAGCCAAGAGAAACTAGTGTGCAAAACAGTACACAGAAGCAAACACAGATTAAAAGGATAATCCCCCTGTCATCCACCCTCTCTGCCCCCAAATAGGCCATCTAATTCCCCCCGTCTTGTCATCTGGACTCCCTGTGGAGAACAAATTACCATTTTCCAGAGTCACAACTCTATTCCATGGTGTAAGGGAGATGAAAAGATTGTAATCCTCCTCTCAGGAAGCATTATGCAGGACTTCCAGTGGCGTTGTTACGTTTTCCCATGAACTAAAGCTTGTACTTTTTTTTGGTTGTAAAAGTACATTTGGTGAACACGAAGGAAGAGAAATCGCGCTGTTTGACCATTTGATGCCAACATTTCTGTTCTGTTCAAATTCAAACATCAACTCGGGATAAAGGCAGAAATATCTGGGGCCATTTACAACAGTTGGCCTGTTTAAAATCTCTTGTGCAAAATATAGAAATTGCTTCTTCACATTTGATCTATACAACAACAATATACAATGTGCACCTTTCTAAATAAAAACCTAAAATCAGCTTAACACCAGAAAGAGAAATTGATCCAGCATCCAAGACTTGACTACCGAAGAAACACAATTTACTTTTAAGTAACACCATAGATGAGATACAGTTACTTAAAAGCACAGTTCAAATGTAAACTAAGTTGGAAAAATGTCAGTGGATTTATGGCAGGCTGCCTCTTTGGCTTTGTGTTGTCTGAAAAGGAAACACTGGCATCAAGTGGCCAAGCATATTATTACAGATACTGTACACAGACTACTACAATAAACTACTTTCATGCAGTAAACTGCAACAGTACAGTAAAATAACCACTACCATCAGACAGTTAGTAGTACAGTACTGCATAAATATCCAAAGTAAAACCACAATAACCTCCTGAGGGTTGTTTTGATATTTGATCATTTTTATTATTACTATGACTTTCTTCCTTGAAGCCATTTTGTATTTTGAAATACATTTCTGTGTAATATTTTAAATAAATGTAATAAAAAATATAGTGTTTTTACCATTGCAACCACAAATACTGATTATAATATTTCACAATATTTATTATCACCGAACAAGTTCCAATATGCAGTTCCATTGGCTCTGAGTATTGATTACATAGTTCTTTACAGCAACTGGTAACAGGCCACTGCTGCTCATCGCAGAGGGAATAACAGTACATACAAAACAGCCCATGCTGATGACAGCAAGATTGATACCAGTAACAGCCTGAACAGTAGGTGATCGTAAGAATCTGTAACAGTAGGCAAAAGGCCATCGCCAATCATTGCAATCTGTACCTGCTGTGGGATAAAAGAAGCCCTCTGATAACCTCAGTTAAAACAGCTTTTTTTTTTACATCTTTCTTCATTGTCAGGTAGATACACACATGTAAATGGAGCGAGCGTATATCAGCTTTTCAGACAGGAGAGGTCATCAGAAGAGCAGCAGTGTATTGACCTTACCTTAGGACAATTTATGACATTTCCTTCTTCCACACTTTTAACTGGTCCGTTTTAGTTGCGATGTTTAATTCCTGAGAGTGCAGAAAACGACGCTACACACTTGCATGATAGAAACGTGGAAATGATGCTTCATGCAGGTCTGAAGATGTTTGATAGATGCCTTGATAGTTTCCAAACCTCTGCCACTGATGACACTGATGTTTAATCTTAAATCCTTTAAGTTCACAGATTCCATTTGAAGCTCAACAAGCACATGCTGGCTGCTTATTTACTTAATTTAACAGGCTTAATCAGGAATGTGTCTCTCAGAAGCAGAAACACGTTGCTCTGCCTCTTCATCATTGTGTCTTCACAGTAGAGTTTTGAGTTCACGTTGGACATTGCAGAATTGTTGCTGGCAAGGAGAGGCCACATTTGTGTGCATAAAGTCTCCATCAAGTCAGGTGAAGTGGTTATCATTGCTGCTGATATTCTGATTTAATGAAAAGTGGTCTGAGCACTGCAAAGAGCTCATACAGCAACAGTTTTTTTCCTTGAGTCTATGACTAAGTTCGGGATGGTGGCATGCCAGGTCAGATGGAAATGAAACAGAAAGAACCCTTGTAATCCAAAAGGGAAAATCTTGTGATCTCCCCTTATTTGTCATTTATTTAGCTATGTAATGTTGGTGTGTAACACTAAATCCCAAACAGACTGTCAAAGTTAAATATTGTGGTGGTTCCTTGTGTGGCCCTTGATGAAATTTCCAACTTCGATGACATCTGCCACATCCTTTACAGACTTGAACTTACTTGGCAAATAAGGCTTGTTTCACAAAACAGTGGTGTAGTGACTAAATTCTACACTTTAGCCACTACTGGCTGCTAACTGGGCTGAATTGCTTAGACATATACTCGGAAAAACGATATTCAGTCTTCTACAGTCTACCAATACTTTATATCGTAGTGCGTCTATTTTCTTACTAGTGTCCATTCTCCATAGTGTCTGTCACTCCCAGTAAGTTTTCAACACAAAGTTAAAACAACTACAGCCATACAATGCTGTCTGAGCACAGTCAAAAACTGTTTGCTTCTTTCCCATTAGCAACACCTGTGATCACTGGCATGAATTAAAATTTCCTGTGGCCAGCCTCGGCCTTTACCATACACCCCCTAGTGGCTCGGAGGAATATTACACTTAAACACAAATCAAATACGTGGCTCCTACAAGTGGTATAAGGAAATCTGCAACTGCCATATTTTTCATTACCTCCTTTAAAATGCTACTGCCCTACCACCGTTATGTCATAAATTCTAAATGCTATCGTTGTTTTAGTTTAGTTTTGTTGTTTGTGTGAGTGTGCATGTGTGATGCTATGTTAAATTTGGCCATAGTTTCCAGTGGAACCATCCCAAGATGTTCCTCTGTAATGTCAAGCTGACAAATACCTGCTAAGATAAAGATGAGTTACTTTGGTGAGTCACGTATATTCATCCCTTGAGCCATGGCAACGTTGGTCAGCCCATCACTGGTCCAGACTGAAATATCTGGACAACTATTGGATAGATTCAGCAATCAGTGTGTAAAAAATACAAGCACATATTTTCTGTCCAGTCCAAAACATAGATACTATCTGTTTCACTGAGACTCGCAACACTGTAGAATGCTCCCTTTCAAAAACAGTTTTTCTTTAATACATTTAGAAAGACTACAAAGTTTCAAGCCCAGGTTGGCTCTTCATCAGATACAGAGGCATCTGTAGATCTTAGATGCATTCTATAGTGTTGCGAGTCTCTGTGAAACAGTAACTATTGGATGGATTGCCATGACATTTGGTACAGAAACTCAGAATGAAATGTAATAACTTTGGTGATCCTTTAAGTCAGATACATTCAGTTCACAAGCCGGTTGAGTATTACTGGTGTACTGCAATGTAAGTCCTGTCATCTCATGCTGCAGTTTCACTCTGTCACTTTTTTCATCTAGTGAGATATTACAGAGCTTCTTTAAGACATCACTATTCTTAAACATTCTCATGCTTTTTATGTCCTTTCATTTTATGAGTTTGGAGTTCTCAAGACTGGAGAAAAAGTAACCTCATTACATCATAGAAATAAAATGAATGACAATGCTCGGAGAAATGTTTATAGTGTGACATTCCTGCAGCCTGCTCATTTTAAATGTCTGCATTTTTTCATCGTTTTATTAAGCTGGTAGGGGAACAGAAAATTGCTGTCCATAAAATTTTATTATAACAATTTCAAACTTTTATAGACTAATGCAGTGATGTCATGAGATTGCACTACCAACGATCCCGGTAGTTGAAGCTAGACCGGGCTATGTATTTTAATAAAAAAGCCATACTATTATAATTCACAAAGTCTGGCTGTAACAAAGATGTGTCTCTTCCTCCTGAAGCCTGAAGCCTGAAGCCTGAAGCCATAGACTCCAACCAAATAAGTGAATTGAAACTTGCAAACTGCAGTGAGCGAGTGCTCCAAAAGAAAGCTGGAGTCATTGAGATGGAAGTTACTCATAATATGTGACCATATTGGTTTCTTTACATACAGGTTTCGTTATGGTAATGAAATCTATAAAAAAGTAAAATAGGATCTTGTTCTTTAACGCAGTCAGCCTTAAAATGCATTTCTACATTTCAGTTCCTAAATAGCATGTTTGTGCCGATGATCAAACTCTTAAGAAGAAATAGTGACTCACACACAGGGTTTGTTTAATCAACACTGCAGTTAGGTCAAACCCTCCAAACTAAATGAAAAAGGAGATTGTTTGTCATAGCTTCCAAAACACATCACTTTATGAATGAAAATGTATCTCCAAAAATGATTCATATGACTTTCCTGATGTGCCATCGCTATGGTTAAGGTTTGGTGTAGTTCAGGCAAGTAACACTGCTAGGTTATGTATATTTTGGCACAGATAAAGAAATCGTAATGGGAAAAGTCAAAGTTTAGGTTTTGTTGAATTGGAAGCCACCAATGTTTAAGTTGAAATTACTTGAAACGTTTTACTAACTTGAAAGTTTTAACTTCATCTCTAAATAACACCAACCTTGGGTTGCACGGTGGCCCGGTGGTGGAGACCTCTTCTCTGTGCCGTAAGTTAGTCTTGTACATTTAATTGTATCCAACCTGAGAACAAATTAACCATTTTCATTGCAATAGCCTGAATCTTCAGCGTTCATTATTGTGTCCTATCAAATTTATGTGAATGATATAATGAGGTTATTAGTCCACTACTACACTTCAGAAGTTTGGTCACTCATATTCAACATTTACCATCAAAAATACTTTACTGACTAAAGACCAGAAGAATTCTAATACACAAAGTAAACACTTTTATGGCAAACTAACCTCAAACCTATAATTTCTCATTGAGTCAAAGACAAATCGCGTGTTTGACAAACAGAAAAAAAAGTCATATACATTTTGATTTGTACTGCTTTTTAATGTGTTTTTTTCCATCAGAAATAGTAAAAGCCATACAATGTAGCAAACCAAAAATGACAAAGCTCTATACAGGCATAGTAGCTCATTCACACACATTCTACAGTCCAGACTGATCTGTCAGAGTGGGCAGATGCCACTGGAGTTTCCATCTTGGCAAACAAATGGCTAACATTCAGTTTGAAGTAGAGGACGTCCTCTTTTCTCAACAAGCATTTTGTTGGCAAAAATATAGATTCTTCTGTCTCATAAGCCGAGTCAAGACACAGTCGTCATGTGAAAATCAAAACCTGATGATAACTATCTATGGGCATCTTTCTGGAAAGGGTAGGGTTGAGTAAGACTTGAGGATACTGTGTACAGATTACAGTCAGCAGCCTTAAGGTAACAACTTGACTTGAGCATGCAGGCTCTTGCTAATAAATAATGGAACATTCTAGTCAGATATAAAAGCCCTGTAAGTGCTGTATTTTCTATTTTTAAAGAAGTACATTGGAGTCAATGTAGGCCCCCAAAGTAACCCTTATTTAATTAGTTTACATCATGCTGCCAACTGATCCTAGAGTATCAGGCATAAAGGAGGGAATTGTAACCTCTACTACTCGAACCTTGAACTGGACTTTAAAATGGAAAAGCAAAACTCATTTGCTGAGAAAATTAGCATATGACTCAACATCAAAATTAAAGTTCTTTCAGTTCATTTTCTCAGTGATCAAATTACTTAACATTTACCATTTGAGGTGCCATTAACACAGCTAAAACACTGTAGTAGAATAAAAGTAGGTTCTTTGTAATGATCTTTCGACACCACATGAGGGCAGCAGCTACCGACTGAACTGACTGGTTTTCCATGAACAAGCTCCAGAACCATGCTGAGGTGCTGTGTGAAATACCATTTAGGAGCTAGTAAGTCTGCCTCCACACATGCAGTGATGACAAGGGTCTGTCAATTTCCATATCTTCTCTTTTGACAAGTAGAAACACACTGATAATACTTCAACATTTAAGTGCTAAACTTGGACAATGTATTTTCTAGGCAGGTTTAAGTTAATAAAACAATTGTGTTGGCATCACTTTAGGATAACTCCAATTTGGACTTTAGTAACAACAATCTTTCATACAAAATATTTCCCCTCTCTTAAAAAAAAACAAAGCCTCCCCAAGAAAACAAGAATGTTAACAAAAGGAAGTAATGCTGTGAAAAAAAAAACATTCAAAAACAACAGTGATACACTTAAATGCACACACTTTACACCTTATATATGTCAATGCACTTGACTTTAGCCAAAATAAAAAGCAATCTTTTCTTCTCGTTCAGTAATCTTGATGTATACTTTATAATACATGTATACAAGATAACATAACATAAAGCAACAAAGCAAAAAAATAAATATCTTAAGTCACTGTTTGGAAGTTTTTATATATATCTATATATGTATATCTATATGTATAGCTTACTTTTGGGTAGGGTGTGAGTGTTAACAGTTTTGGCCGGCTGACGCAATGAGCTTTCTATTGACGGAAACTTTCAACACAGAAGACTGAAGAGAGGTATAGGAGGACAACACTTTTCTATAAAGATCGTCCTCACAAAACAACTTTAGGCCCTTCAGTAATGAGCGAAATAGCGTGGCTATGTGCTGCGCAGACTGAACAGAGAATGTTGGCAGATAGGAAGCTAATCCTTTTCTTTGCTTGTCTGACCAAAACAATCAAGACTTTGCGTGGTTGCAATGATTCAGTGGCCTTCTTACTGACGCTTTCCTGTGTTCACATGGATACCGTAGATGCACAAAAAATAGTTGATTAGCTGATATTGTCAGACTCTAGCTGCACTTCAGAGGAATAACATCTGTTGTATCTTCAGCGACACTACTACATCGAACAGGGAAGGACCTGTGGAATTTTTGGAGAACAACCTTAATTCCAAGTTTGGCTATTTGCATATTTAAGACAGCCTGGAAGAGTTTTATGTTCTTCTTTTTCTTAAAAAGCTCTGCATTACAAAAGAAAGTCAGGCACCAAATGTCATCTAGAACAGTCCTACTCATAAAGCAATCTAGAATATTTACACAGACCTCACCAGCTGCAAAAATGTCCGAAAACATTGTTTGCAAGATGGCAACGGTGCAGAATTGACCTACAGTATCAGTACATACAGAAAGGAACAGTTCAGTATTTTTGATTAAGCAGCCATATTTGTTTTACAAAAGAATACTTCCGACCCTCCGACAGTGGCACACTATACACGCCCTGACCACTTTTTTAAAATCTTTGGTTGACCAGTCAAAAGCCTCATAGATTTACAATCCACCTTTACATCACACAACTTGACTTCTTCTTTAAAAAAATAAAAATCAAACAATTGCTAAAAAAATAACATTTGCACACACAATGTCATTCCCTCCTCCTGTTCACGAGTTACCCTGCCGGGGAGATCAGAATCGCCTCCCGTCCCATTGTCACACACAGCCACGCCCATCCTGCACTTCCTCTGGTCCATTCTGGAGTCCGTCCAAGAAGAAAAGCAAATGCATGCAAGCCGCACACACACACACACGCGCGCACACACACACACACACACACACACACACACACACACTCTCTCTCTGTCTTGTCCTCTTTCATTTGCACAGACACAAACACACACAGACACTTATGTAAAAGAGCAGGAAAAATAAGGTGACACGTAAAACCAAATGCTAATTGTCCAAAGCAGAAAGTAAGTGTCTGTGGTTAAAAGGAAAGAAAATAACCAAAGGCATTAAAAAAAAGCGCCAGGGTTTGCTGTCAGCTCTCATCGTTTCTGCGAGGCGATCATCTTCAAGACGAAGTTGACAATCGCGCTGGCAGGCTGGTCAGGGTCCATTTCAGCGAAGAGGTGGCTGACATTGTCGGTTGTGCTTCCCTGCTTACGCGCCACAAACCCAAACAGCCTGGAAAGATAAAGTTTGTCATTTATTTGCAAAAGCTACCATGTTTCAGCATTGGACCGTGTCTACAATGGGACCCATATCAGTAGACAACGGAAATTCTATATATGAGATTTAGATTTAGATTTATCTATCTGAAAATGTGTCTGATGTAAAGGGAATTAACCTGAACACGCTAGTCTGTTTGTGCCATGACCTTTATTCATGAACTAGTATATGAATTATTTGGTTTGACAACATTGTCTGAAAAATAAGACACTTGTGCTACATTTTTTAGATACTGGGGGATATTTATGAGGAAATTATCATTAGCGGTGCAGAATTTGAATTTAGCTTAGTATTTATCAAGACTACAGATAAACAGTAAATGAGCCCATCTGCAGTTAATCTGATTTGCAGTTTATATGTGTGCCACAAAAGAAACTCCTCAACCTGAAATATTGGTAGAAGGGAAGAAACTTTTGGAAGAACAAGTGCGCATTCATCCTGCAAGAGGAATGTTATATGTGAGGGAAAACTAGTTAAATAGTCTGAAGGTGTCATTCAGATAAAATACAGCCTACTTAATAATTATTACTGGCTGCTTAAATCATATCGTGTGTGTCCGATAAATCAGTTTACACCTTCTTTTCTCAGACATTCAATTTCAGATGCAGTTTCCTTGGCTGCAGTGGTCAGTCTGTGGTGATAAATCCAGTTCAGCAGTGATTCATATTGCATGAACCCAAACAGGCAATTTTCAGCTGTGCTGCTTTTCTTCCATTTTAACTGTGCAAGACCTTGGTGCAGTTCTTTAGTTAAGTAAGGACAAATATAATTAGACTTTTTGGCACCTAATGGTCACAAATCCTTAGTAAATATCCCCCATTGAATCATGTGCTTCACATAAGCCCCCTCCCCCCCGTTCTGTCCTCAGAAGATTACTTACTTGGCTGTGCCTCCCTCAGGCTTGTTCCACCTGTAAAAATTTGAAGAAAGTATGTGTTAACATTCTAATACAGCTGGATACTGATAAACTGTGGACTTGCTGGTATATTTCTAGGTTTGAGAGAAGGCAACTGCATCTGATGAGTGACATGCAGGACTCACACGATCTACAATAGAAGTAATAATGATAAAACAGTGGACAAAGAATTATTAAGGATGACAAGAGTTTGGACCTTCTTCTGATTTTTAAAGCATCTTGAAACTCTATTTAAATCATTTTCATGTCGCTGTACTCACTTTCTGTCCTGAGGGTCAGTATCGCAGAATGTGACAGCGTTGCTAGGATAGTGGCGTCGGAAGAAAAGCCTGTAAAAGGAGCAAACCAAAATGGAGATTACAGAAACACCAAAATACATGGAAAAACATGGTGAAAATTGTTTGGAGCGTCAGCTGATATCGTTAATGTTTATAATTAGCGCATGACCAACACCTGGTTTCCACCAGGAAATTGGTTAGCTGATCACTGCCACTGATTATATGAGTCCAGCTGATCAATGTGATCTTTAAACTAACGTCAACTCAATGCAGACGCTATTGAGTAAAACATCCATCCGGTGAATATCAAGCTCCCTTCAGCATGGTGTCTGACCTGCAGTGCAGTGGTGAGGTTTTCTTCTCACACATGATCACCGATTGTAACTGGCTGAGCTGTTTGTCCCGACTTTTCCCAACAAAGAACTGTTTTTTTTCTTTCCATTTTGTTGTCGTCGCATTTATGTACAACAATTTCTAGTTAATTCTTAACCAAACCAGAGGTTTTCCAACTCTGGTTTAGTTAAAAGTTTTATTCATCCTGGGACCCTAAATGAAACAAAAGTGGGTTCTTGTTTGAAATACTGTAGTAAATAATAAGACCCTGATCCTCTAATCCTGTATTAACAGTTATTCAGTTGTTATTCAGTTGTTCAGACGTCAAATGCTGTCTACAGCAAAATCTCCATGCCATGTTTTTCAGTGCATGCAAGACACCGTATTAAACACTGGTGGTATCCAGACTTACTTCCTCTGGTTGTCGGTCAGCGTGATGCCTTGTGAGGACACCTTGAAGTGCACAACGGTGGCAGTAGGTGGAGAAGCGGCAGCCAGTGTCTCAGATATGGCCTTAGCAACAGCCTGAGGGCCTGTCAGGGACTCCATCTCCACTGAGTTGATGTAGAGCACGTTGCATGCTGGGAAGAGAGCAGACGTCCCAGTCAGATAATGAAAGAAATGATGTCAAGATTGCAAAACAGGTGAGATGTTTCAAATGGACAATGGAACTGTCATTCTGTGACAGACAAGACTATACAAATTGTGTTTATTCCAAAATGAATCCTGTTCAGAATGTTATTAATGCCTGTTTTGAGCTGTTCATGCAAAAATATTGATTTCGTCTCATTAGAGAGCATGCTGCCTGGAACAAAGCTGCGCTCAAACTGTTTTAGAAACAAATCCATCCAAATCATTCCACATAAAACATTCTGCCTGTTATGGACAAGAAGCTGGACACTAAAGTTAACAAAATCTAAAAAAATCTCATGGAATTCCGTTTGTCTTCATTTTTGCAGGTTATAACGTACACAGACAAACAACAAACATATAGGATGCACATTCCAGATGTAGGTTTCCAAATAAAAGTGCACAGGGTTTACCATGGGAATCAGCAGGGGCCCTCTGCACTGGGATAACAAGGATGTCATGTTGTCAGAATATGAATAGGATGATTCAGGACACATTAGAATCTCAAAGCTGTATTTGAGTCTCAAAAACTGAGACAGTCATAGGACTGCTGTTAACAATGAGAACGAGTTGATGTTTTACCTGCTCCTTGTTTCAGCCTTTCAACCAGTGGATTTGTTGTCGCGACTTCTGGCGCTTCCTCGATGAGATCTACATAAAACAAGAGAAAGGGGAAGTTCAGTTTTTATTTAGGTGGACCGAGGGCTTCCGTAGAGGCTGCAGTTGTAACTTTGTTTTTCATCATTTCCTTCATTAAAAGTCAGCACATCGCGATTAATATCTTGATTATAGGTTCCAGTCTCACCACTGATATTATATAATATATGTCTACCTGGATTAAATAAACTTTTATGGTAATCAGTTTTAAATCATACCAAGCAACAAAAATATTTACAGATGGAAATATCTGTAGAAAGTTTGTTCACATAATGTGATCAAAAATGTATTAAAAAAAAAACAAAGAATCGTTTCGAAATGCATAAACGTTGCTGAACACACATTTCGATCCACAGACCTGTTGTAGGGATAAGTAGTTTGCAGGGTAGAGCCAGTGGTGTGATAGCATGTTGGTAGACCAAGGCAGAGAGACATCCTGTCAAACAGACACAAGACACAGTCAGAAACAAGCATTTATCCTTCTCAAACATTTCTTGAATTTCATTCTCGTCTTTGGAATCTACATGTCACACTGAGAGCAAACTCCTCGTGTCCTTGTATCTGCTGTGCTTGTAGTAGTTCTTAGCACACGTTCAACAGTATCAAAAAACAATTTCACTACACTTCAGTAAGATAAGATAAGATAAACATTTACTGATTCCCAGCGGGGAAATTCTTTTGTTGCAGTATTGCTTCAGTACTGATTTAGATTGTTGCTACTTTCCTGTGATAACAGTGTATTTTAGGAAGTTGTGTTCCAGTGGTGTGTTGTATAAAATAACTGTGTTTTATTGGTTATCACTATGTTACACAATCAAGTAAACACTAAAAATATAACATTTTATGTATGTTTTTTGTAACAATAATAACAGAAACTCAACATTAAATTTCTTTGCCATCATTGTTAAATTAGTGTCCACTACTATACTGTATCTACTGTAGCTAACAAAGTTACAATGTCATTAAAAGAGTAGTGCACTGATTTAGCATTGTGGTCTTATTACATCGTCTGACTCACAATCTACAATTTAAAAAACTATCAAAATTGATGCAGCAGAATCAGAGATATCGTCTTTTTTTATTCCACACATTCTTCTTCCATGTCAAAACCTGGGGCCTACATTACCCACAATGCAACTCAACCACCAACAGTTCGGTCGGAGATTCAGGTGTGTTATGCTAGTAGCGGCTAATGTAGTCTCAAGCTGCTAGCCTCAAGTAGAGATGAGCGGGCTACAGAGGTCTGGTAAGCTCACTTCTTTCTAACTCCACATCACCAGATTTTTTTTCATTTTCAAACTTGTAGTTTTCGGCCCCAACTAACGCTGACTCAAGTGACATCACTTAAGTCAATTTATCAGACTTCACGTAGCTCCCTCTGGAGCCACAAAAGGCTTTATACAGCTTTTTTTTGGGTATCATTTCATATCACATATGCAGTAGTGCTCCCCAAGAGTTAAGTTAACAGACTTTGATAGTAAAATTGATGCACTACCCCTTTAATCATTTAAACAAAAACTGACACTTCTGGTTCTATTCAGGAGGCCCATCACTGCCCATAATTCATCTTTTTACATTGGATGAATTTGGTTAAATGTGGCTTGTTAGATTTACAATGGTAAGAAAAATAAAAACTAAAAATTAATAATGTAAAACACACACTCCATCATTCTTTTGGTATTAGTAATTATAAAATAAAACAAATACAAATACCAGCTGCACGCAAGGGACAGAGTGATGAATTGAGTGATGGGTTGAAGACAGGACAGGAAGAAAAAACAAGGAGAGGAAGATTTACAGAAGTCAGCATGCCCCATTTTGGATTTGGCAGAGGAGCTCTGTCTCTCTCAGCACATGCACACAAACACATGCACACAGACACACACACGTCATACAGCCTTGCAGTGTAATTAGTAGGGAGAACATGAGTTAGATTACGTCACTCAATAGTATAATTACAGCTGGATTACACGTTATAGAACTTGGAAAAGGCTGCAGATCTGTGACAGACACACAGAAAGAAGTATTCGTGTTTGACTTTCCCTCCCAACTCTATGTGGCTTTACTAAGCTGTCAGTGTACATGCGAGTGTGTGTTTCAGGGAGGGTGGAGGGTGGAGGGCATTAGGTTTCCACTGACCAAAGTACGGCTCGTTTGGACAGCCCTTCAGCTTCACTCCTTTAGGGCTGCTCTCAATCAGGAAGTGCCTCACCAGCTCGTTGGTGATGTCACCTGCAACAAAAGAGAGTGAGAGGGGTGAGTGAGTCTAGGTAATACACAGCTGATTATTAACATGGAGACATCACCTCATGTCTTTGGTATTAAGATATTAACTTTAATTCTATCTTCACCCTGACCAAAGACCAAAATAGGGAGAAAGAAGAGCTACACAAAACTGTGGGGTAGCTCAAGTACATATTTGTCGCATTAGTAACAGCTTTGAATTAGCCATTCATGTAAACCACCATCCTGCCCCCTACCTTTCTTGTTCTGATGCACTGAGGGTGGAGGAGAGGCCACCTTCATAGCCAAGCCGTAAGCCCCCTTGAATGAGTGACTGTCCCGAATAACAAAGGCTCCAGGCTCCCTCTCTCTCAGCAGGCCAATAGCTGTAACACAGTGGACATTCAGTTATTTCATACTATCAGAACATTAATCAAGAGGGTGAATAGGCCATCTGGGGTGTAGTGTACATGATCAACTCTTTGCCATCACTAGAGCCATAAAATCAAAGGTTGTGCCTAAGTAGAGTCTCACTGGCCACTAGCAGGGGTGTTGCTATTTGATGTATTGTATCAGAGTTAGCTTAGAGCTAAGTTACAGCTGCAGCCCCTTGGTAGGTTACTTTGGGTAACAGACTTTGAAGATCAGAGAAAGGCAGCTCATTAAAGGCTCAATGTGAACTGAAGAAAATTGTAACAAAAAGTTGAAAGAACGACGACGTGCAAAGTCCTGACCCTTTGTTTAAAAAATTGCTGTCAGTCTGTATTTCATTAAAACTACAACTTCTAACATGACACTATGTTTTAGACACTCCATTGTTCAAGGAGAAGAGCTTTAGATCCATTACTTCACTATTTAGTTCAATGCCTCAGCCTGTCCACATGTGATAGTTTAAGGAAGGAAGATGGATGAGATGAGCAACACATGCAGATGTTCCCTAATTCTTTACATATGGTGTGGCTTTTCTTCTGGGAGTGCATGGCACTCGGTATAAACTGTGTGTGTGTGTGTGTGTGTGTGTGTGTGTGTGTGTGTATGTGATGTCATTGCAGTTGAACATGTGCTTGTATTTAACATGATATAATCCAGTATGGGCCATGAGCAAATGCAGATGGGGCAGCCAATAGCCACTGATCTCACAACCAAACACATAAGCACAGAGATTTGTATATACCGGTATGTGCATGTGTGTATTTTTGTCTCCATGCATATTCATTATTGCGTATGTGTGTACACGCATTTATCAAAACTGATTATGTTTGGGTTTGTATGCGTGAAATTTCACGCCATGACTTCAAATTTAACAAAAGCATTAAAGTTGAATAACAAAAGTTCAATCATCCCAACCACATTTCATAGTACTGGAGTACTCCACCAAAAACAATGGTGCCCTGATTCCACATTGAAAAAGAGTACCAGAACATCCATACAAACTTTTCAAACCGCTCCTGCAGCATAATGGACTTCTCCACTGTCTCTTGCTTTGCTCTGTATGTTGTAAACAATCCTATTTTTACCAAACTATTGCTAAATACACATCTTCCTTTTATACTTCTTGCTAGCAAGGTAAGCTGTTTACCTCTGTCACTGGCAAATATAGCTGCAGGCTGCAGATGATTCAGCTTTGATATTCGAAACATAGGTTTCTGGTGGAATATTCCCTACTATAATTGTCACACTGTATAATACAATAGGCACACTGACACACACTGAACTGGCCGATCCCTAGCAGGCACCTGGCGCCAGGAAGATAAACAAAAAGCTTCAATACCTACACCCACTTGGATGTATATTTGATTAAACACAAAGGAGAAATTAAAGGGCAAGAATTGTTACAGTAGTTGTCTAAAGGTCAGTTAAGGGGAAAAAAAGTATTTCAGCATCTTACCTTGCTCCCTGGAAATGTCTGGCTTGTACCAGAACTTGGACGTGTCTTGGACAAACTTGACATTCAGCCTGCTCTCAGGACTTCCATCTGCAATGAAAACAAAAAGAATGTCACAAAATATCACAGAAGTGCCCAACATCGCTCTATATAGTCAAGATACGCTATGTTTTGCTGAAATACCTCTGACATGGATCAGCCAAGATACTACAATTGTTGACAATACACACCCTAAAGCTCTAATATTCACTCAGTGTATTTTGATGTTGAATGGGCAGAGCTGTATTGTATATTGGAGTTTACATCTGGCTAGTAGGCCAAGCTCTAGCTCTTTGTCTGCATCTGCCACTGTGTTAGAGGTCATAATAATTAGAATGGACTAAAAGCACAACACAAGCAGGGAGGTGGCTTCCAACACATAGGGCTGTGAGCCATTCTCTATTGCCATAGTAACCCCTGGATCAGGTTGTTTCAGAAAAGAAAAGAAAGAAGCAAACAGAGAAGAACTCTAAAGATAAGGTGTATCCTTACCGGGCATGTTGAACCTTGAGAAGTCAGAGAGGGTGTGGAAGTAGCTGGGAGTGCTTCCTCCACTCATTGGGGACATAACCTTCCCGTTCAGCGTGCCATACGACAGTGCTCCGTTTGGTCTGTCGCCGCTTGACATGCGCCTCTTCTCTGGAAGCTGGGGCTGGAAACCAGGGGCTGGGCTACCCTGCCTGAACCCTACACCCATCCCCATCATCCCCCCATCCTGGTAGCCCGCAGGCGAGATGGGGAAGGAGGGAGTGGGTGGTCCCTGGTAGCCTGAGGAGCTGCTCTGCCGCGACAGGTTCCCATGTCTCTCATCTGGGGTGGTGTAACCACTGTGCATGGGGTGACGGTCCAAACTGGGGCTTCTCTGGGATACCTGCGATACAGATGGGTGACGGCCCAAAACTGGACTTCCTTGGGGGTGTGTGATAGATGGCTGTCGACTGAGCACAGGGCTGCTCTGTATGGGCTGGCCCAGGGACGGCTGTCTACTGAGGACCGGGCTCCGCTGAGACCCCTGTCCCAAAGAGGCCTGTCGGCTGAGGACTGGGCTGCTCTGTGCTCCCTGAGACAGACGACGACCAAGGATGGGACTGCCATGGAGACCTACCATACCCACCTCGAAGCCATTAGCTGGTGATGCTTGCTGGCCCATAATGGAACCATCCTGAATAGGACCTGAGCGCTGCTGGAGGACAGGGTTGTAGGTGGAGCCAAGGATGTTGGTCCGGTGCTGTGCATGGGGACTTCCGTGGCTGAGCGTCGTCTCGGAGGGTTCTGAGGTGGGCGGGCTGGGATCTGAGGCCACATAGCGCCCTTGTTGGGTGTTGGGGCCAAGATAAGACAGTGTAGGGGTAGTAGTGCCAAGGTAGGAAGAGGTCGGAGAGCTGGAATCTAGGTAGGAAGAAGTTGGGGTATTCAGGGCTTGATATGAGGGGGTGGGAGTGGGGTAGGCACTCTCTGTAGCCTGTGAGCGGAAGCCCGAATCAGTAGTGGGTTGGGACGGAGTGCTAACGCTGCTCTCTGCTAAGGGGTGATCACTGGAAGAGAATTGGAAAAGATTATTAGCCAGCTGAAGTTTTTGGGCACTTCCTCAGTTGGACAAACCATTAATTTGAACGCATGACTTTGCGGATTAAAAAGCATTTACCTTAGTTAACTCAAAACAGAATCCTTTATTTTTAAACACTATGAAACATGCACAAGTCTTATCATTTTTTACATGCACTAATTTCTGGTCCAAGATCTGGCCTCAGCCCAAAAAGTAAAAGAGCTTTATGTTTTCGACTCACCCCTGTGAGCTCTGGATGGGGCTGCTGCTGGACAAAGGTGGGTTCAGTGTGTGGGAGGAGGGACTTGGACTTCTCTGCTGGCCTGTAGTCTCTCCTGGTGGGCTAAGGCTCCGAGGTGACGCGGGCTGCTCTCCGCCTGCCACTGCCGACCTTGCCACGGACTCTACATAGCTTCTTGGCGCTGCATGTGTGAGAGAGAAGGTTCTCTATGAGCCACACATTTACTTCACTTCTGCTTTTCTGCCTGTGTTATTCCCTTTACCTTTGTAGCATCGTAGTTGTGTTTTTGACAAGACCAGCTTGGACTGTAATTTATGTCCCATT
This sequence comes from Oplegnathus fasciatus, assembly GCA_003416845.1. Lineage (NCBI taxonomy): Eukaryota > Metazoa > Chordata > Actinopteri > Centrarchiformes > Oplegnathidae > Oplegnathus > Oplegnathus fasciatus. The sequence continues at coordinate 259,024 of NTHP01000201.1, read as the reverse complement.
AAACAAAGTATAATTTATTATAAAAAAACCCATCAAACACCAAGTCAACAATTGCCATTAAAGTGAGGGTGATATAATGCAGAAAAAGAAGAAAACTGTGAAAACAGATGTCTGCCAACAGAGTGGCACAAGATAAAAACAATATGCCTCTAATAGTGTATGCTGCTGTGAGAGCAGCTGTGACTTTTCCAGACAAGAAATGAAAACTGAAATGGTTTTGCCACACATGATATGTAGGTGATCTACAACTGAACAATAGGTAGAGTTACATGGGGTGGAGGAGATTAAAACCTTGAATGTGGATGATGATCTGTGGCATTATAGCAGCACTCTTACCTTCCTCACCCTCACTGCTCTCATCATCTGTGGAGCATCATTGGAGATAATCCAGAGAAACAGAATAATGTAAAGGAAGAGGTACAGCAAGGGAGTAGGAAAGAATGTTTTTTTCTGCGCTATACTCATTTAATTTGGTGTTAAAGTGGAGTGTGTGTATGACACAGAACGTCAAAGGGACTCAATTCATGAGGAATATTACTGGCTTGTGTTCCCATTTAGCCTTCAGTTGCACACACAAAGAGAGTGTATTCTGAGAAAGGTTAAAGGTTGATAAGCCTGTTGTGTTGGTACACTAGCTGCTAGGTGGAAGGGTTTAAAGATTAATCCAACTCAGATGCCAATCAGTAATTTTTGACCATATAAATTTCATTGCATTTTTGTGTTTCTCAGCTGATCATACTTTCAGTATAGACCTGTTCTACAAAAAATACTGATGTAAACAAACATTAAAAGCATTAGAAAGCAGTAACAACTTAAATTTAGTTCTTGCCTAATTATCCTCTCCATGTCTGAGTGGCCACCAAAGGTTGTCATTCTAACAAAGTGAGTGTTACAGTATAACCAACCTGAGCCTGTCTGATTTAGGAGGATTTCTGCTGGGTTGTGGGGCTTCAAACCCAGGGCTGACAGTGGAGTCTTGGCGAGACCCGGAGGGGACCGACCTGAAGAGAATGGAACACGTATCACCACACAGCATCACACACACAACATACACCACAGACATCTTAACAGCTGCTACCTCTTTACACAGTCTATACGAATTATCTCTTTTTTGAGAAAAATGACTAAATTAGAAAATAATGCCATTGTGTATAAAAACAACCAACAAAAATTCAAAATGTCACAATATCCATGTAATTTATGGCCTACTCTATTTCTTTAATGCCAATCTACTCAGTTTAAAGTTGACCTAGATAATCATATACTAATGCACAGGTAAACAGCTGTCAAGACATTATACAAATATCTGTCGACACAGTTTGACACACAAGAGCAACATGTTCAGAGGGGTGCGCTCATGCTCTAATGGAGGGCCAAAACATGCATGTGACCAATCGCAATGTGACAAACTGGCAGTGACACCACCTCACTCTACCATCAGCAGATTAAGGTGTGTGTCGAACACAAGTTGACATCAAAGCAGAGGTGGGTCAAACTCAACTTTGGAGAATGGCATTTGTATTCCTCAGTTGTTAGGCTACAGTCTATAAAACCCACAAATGTAAAGGATTTTTTTAGTTTTCCATTCTTTGTCTTTTTAGCTAACATCCCTGTTTTCCTTTGAACCAAATGTTGCCATAAGTTATTACTGTCCGTGAAAGAACAGGAACTTTGACACAGTCTCTGCTACATTTACACTGGAGGGAAAGATGAGGAGTAGAGTGTGTCGCCACAAGAGCCTTAGTCACATTTAAACATATATTACTATAATCATCCAAACTGTGGATGTGTTTTATTCACTGTGACTCTTTCCACCTCATGAATCTGTCTTGCACCTCAAGGCTTTGTTCAGACTGCAGGCAAATCAGATTTGTTTCTCAAATCAGATCTTTGAGACAGACTGTCCGCGTTGTTATTTGCAAGTGATCAGATCGGATTTGTGTGTCCAGACATCATCAACCCATCTGCATGGGCTGCTGTGGTAACAACGTAGGCGTCAGTAACTACGTACGCTGGTCACGTGGCTTTCCAACGCGGAAGCATGAGAAATGGAGATCATCGTCGTGGTGCAGAACTCCTCTGTCGCACCAGGCAAGCTCAGTGACTTCCGTCACTCTGGATTTGACGTCATCGCTGTGTGTCTCGTTGCAAGTGACGCGAAAGACACTTTGAAATCCGATTTGAGCGGCCAGAGCATCCGGACTGAGATGCATCCGATTGGAATCGCATTTCAAAGCACCTCCAGGTGTGGCTTGGATCCAATTTGTAAAAAACGCATTTCATGTGGTTTTTTGCTGTCCAGACTTTCTAAAATCAATCTGGATACAATCTGGACATGCCAAAAAACAGATTTGGGCTGGCAGTCTGAACAAAGCACTAGTCTTCCTTTACAGTGCCAAGTACTCCTTTATTCCCCTCCAGCGTAAACATAAAATAATCATGTGGAGGAAAAAAAAAACTCTTGTGATAACAAACACATACTGCTAGCACAATTAGCAAAAGACATAAATGGCTGCCGGGGGAGGGCAGGCAGGGTGCTGGTTGTGGTGAAACAAGGCAGCGACAGGAACCTAAACACAGATGACTACAGCAACACAGAGAGCAGCAGCTGCTGAGAGAGTTTTACGTATACAGGTCTCTGGATGTGTGTTCATGAAAGTGGAGGTTATTCCCTGTTTAAGCACCACATGTTGTATCTATTTTATCAGCAAAAGACTCGCAAGTTGTTTACTTTTTCAACTAAAAAGGTGAACTGTTGGATATTTCTGTGGGTGTGTTTTACATTGTGTCCATGTTGGTGCCGGTGCTGCTCTCGTGTGGCTCTGGTGCCAAAGCGGTGCAGAACTGTGATAAGTGATGGGTAAAGGGTCACTCGGGGAGAGAGAAGGGACGAGGGATAGGGGATAAATTTGGCTGATGTTGTGGGACAGTGGAACTCCGGGAGAGAGACGTGCATCCTCCACTTACCAAAGAATCCAAATCAATTCTTTGTACTTGCAACCTAGATGCCCCACATTCATATTGTGGGTTGTGGGTGTGAGGCAGGCCAAGTGAACACTTGGGAATGTGATTTGAGGACACACTACTCGAGATGACGGTGTAATAGGAAGTAGATCTGGTGTCACGTGCACTAATCAATTAGCTAACCATGCACCTTTAACAAGTTTTGCAAATAACTGCAAAACTAATCTCAGTTAACTGATGACAGTTAACTACATTTTGTGCTTAGCTAAGAAACAGATACTCTGGTTTTGAGGTCCCTTAAAAACACAAACAACGAAGGAACTCACATGTTTTCTCACAAATTCTAAGTCTAAGTCTAATGCAACAATTTTATCTTAATTTGTCCAGATTAATTCATTTAAGATTCTTTGTTTATCTCAGAAAAGGTTTTTGCTCAGTGTCACTGCGTACGCAATGTTCCCGCTCTGAAGGGAAGGAGGGATGTTACGCCACAGAACGGGTGTTAAAAATATGGTGTTTTTATGACTAACTTTTATGGGTGTGCCCTGGGGGAGATAGGCAAGAGGACTGGATGATGTAATTGGTAGAGTTGGCAAACGATGTGTTACCTAATACATGACTCTTGTTTTAATGTAGGGTGTATGTGAGACTGAGAGAGGGGGTTGGGAGAAGGCGAGGTGGGGAGATGGATGTGTGTATGTGAATGTCTGTTGGTTTGTCTGTCTATATATTTTCTGTTTTCTGGACGTAGTGAATAACTTAAACATGTTTTTCTTGTAAGATCAACTTATTTTTTCTTTGTGAAACATTTAAACTAAAAAAAAGACAGGCTGGATGGAAAAGAGAGATGAAGATTACATGTGATCAAGTAGCAGGCCACACTTGAATTTTGGACATAAGTTACACTAAGCTGACTTGGCTTTTTTCTGCCTTTCTTTCCCTTTTTTTCTTATTCTGCGTCTACTGAATGATGACTGCAGACATTCTTGTGAGAAAAGAGGGATTCAGTCTTCACGAGACATGGCCACTCAGGCATTTTGATGAGCCAACACTAGGCCAGAACGCTGCAACTTCCCACTCATACATTGGACATTGGAAATGCAGCCCATTTACAATCTGAATGAAAATGAGATGAGGAAATAGTGGGGATATTTTTTCACTACTCAGAATATGTGGTAACAAATGGAGTACATAAAGAGAGAAATTATTGTAAGTCAAGATAAAGTACATTCAGTGACTGCAGTAAATTCAGTATCACAAGTTAATCTACATTTTCTTCATCCCACTTCAAAAAGAGAAGACATTCATAAGTTGATGAATGCTAAGTAACCTCATTACTAAAATAAGTACTGCCATTCAAGAGTGAATGTAGGTTAAATTACTCAAAAGTATAATATACTGTGACCTGTTGCCTAGTACTTCAGAGTGTAACCATTTCTGTATACACAACTACAAAAGAGACAAAAAAAATCACTTTCACCACCAGAAGAAGCAGGCTAACCCTTTTGTGCCAGGTAACTTTGAAAAAGAAAAATGATTCAATATGTGGTTGTAAATGTTTGGAATAACTTGTCAATCTTGGATATGTGTTTCCATGGACAACCTGCCGTACTGCATAAGAATCCAAATCTTAAGACTGATCTCAAGATATAGAATAAAACCATTGTCAAAAACAACCTTCAGTTAGAATTTGATATAAATGGCGTTATCATTTTGAATATCTACAGTAACTATGCCTGAGCTCCACAGTGCCGTCTGTCAGCCGGAGGGGGAACTTACACAGGTTGAAGTAAGGGGTTTGTGGCGAGATGGGGAAGGCAGGGGTTTGGGGAAACACCTCACCACCAACTGTGGGTGTAGGACTGATAGGGCCACCCTCCATCTCCTCGAAGGCCTCACGGTAGCTGTGCATGTGTTTCTGGGGAGCAGAACAATTACATGAAAAAATACATGTCAGCATGCAAAGAAAAAAGCGGGAAAACATGTTCCAGAAAATACGCTTTCTACCTCCTTAGGCCGTCCTCCGGGGTTCATCGCTATGGCATTGACAAACTCTGGAGAAACACAGCGGATGGGGGAACGAACTGGGGCATCAGGAGAGGGACCGTCATCAGGACCGTTCTGGTATTGGCCGTCGCTGGTGATGCGACGTCGGGGCAGAGTTGCAGGTTCATCCGAGGACACTGCACGGGCCTGGACACCTGAGATCACACGCAAGTGAGTGTTAGAATTAAGCAAGGGCTGGTCACTGGTGCTCCATTACACTGCTTTCCTCCAGCAATTCCATCACCGTCATCAGAGGTTAATGGTTGTCAGCCATTGTGAATGCTCACTGCACAGGCCATTGTGTGCATTTTGCAGACAATCAAACACTGCGAAGGATTTGCAGGAGGCTGTGGTTCTTAAAACTTTTGAATTTAACATGCACACACACAAGGTTAATGAAGGATTAGCTGCTGATCAAACAGAAGCCCATTAAGTCACAAGAATTAAACAAGAAAAAACTCAAATTCATTAATGAACCCACTCCATGAATGATATCCCAACAAAAGAAAACATACAAAGTGTTTCACAGTTTAGGGAAAACACAAACTTGACCTTGGAAATATGTTACATCAACTGATGTTCAACCCTTTTAGCATTAGCTGAAACTAAGTAACTATTTTTGAAATGCCAGGGGGAAAATGTTCTTTTACACAAATGATCAAGACTTTCTGATACGCTGGTGCAAACTGCTGGTTATCTAATGCGTCAATGTGGCAACTTCTGGCTGAACCTCAAAGCAGCCAGTAAGCTCATTTCAGTTAATCTGGTTTGAACAGAGAGAGCCAGAGAGAGAGAAAGCTACCAGCATAAAACAAACAGGATTTGAGTTAAGAGTTTTAAGCTAATATGCGATGCCATTGACTGGCGGGTCGAGGTAGCAAAGCATGAAATGCTGGCCAAAGCAACAAAGCCAATGTGAAACACTATCACTGGCTGCCCTGCGCTTTGGAACAAGATGAAGGTTAATGGGAGAAAGAAGTACAATAAGTTTAAGAAAGAAGTGGGGAAATCGGGGATAATAAATTCTGTGTTGTTTGTGCTGAGGCAGCTTGCCCTGTGTTTTTTTCTAAGTGTTACTTTCTAGGTGTTTCAGTTTCTGTCACTGAAACAGTTGGATGAATAATATGTACTATAATGGGCCTTGGAGTTGTCTTTTTGTTTGTTTCATAGAGTTGCTCTTTCATATCTAAATGTCTTAGTCAAGGTGGAATGACCTCATAGAGAAACTGAAGACAAACACACAAGTGACCTTAAGTGACCTTAAAATGAACCTACATGGGGAAAAAACACCCTACAAGCATGACTGTTACGGAATTGCGAAATAACCCCTTCACTCAGCTTCACTTTGAAGTAAGGGAGCAAAATCCTGGCCAAATATCGGTGGGGAAAAGTTAGTGATAGCAGCTGTGAAAATTTGAGCAGTTAAAAGTTCGGAGTGAAATTAGCTGCCATTGTCATCTAAGTAAAAAATCTGAGGTGTTAAAAAGGATTTTTATCTAAGTTTCCTCATAGTTACCTCCCAAACGTCTGTGTGTTTTATTACCATTATTAGGTTATGGTTAATAAATCAATGTACTTCATGTATTATTTTTACGTAATGGAGAGAAATCAATGATAAACAAGTGCCAATCATGCCATCTGTTAGGATGCTTGATGTACCTCCAGCTTCAAATAGCTTGGTGTTGGCAGGGTGTTGGTTAAAAAATCTTGGAACTGACAGCTTTTAAAAGCATGTAGTCAACACCCCCAAACAGAAACACACCCTCCATCACGCCGAGCCTGGAAACTGAGAACCAGATGTACCCACGACGCACTGCTCTACAGTAGAGCACTGTCAAACACTGCGCTGTTGCCCTAGCGATGGCTAATGGTTTCCAGCTGGGATGGCTGGGGATTCTCGAGGACTGACATTTCTCAGCTATTCAAAATCCAGTCATCATGTGGATAAGCACAAGGTTGATTCCAAAAACATAAACTTGATACGTGATCCTTTTTTTTTTTTAAGGGAAACCACAGTCTCCATATGTGCACACCTGCAACTGGGGGAGGTTACTTAAGGTAAGAGTGTGGAGACTGCATTCCTGGCATGGTCAGTTCAGATCAATAATAGAATTGTATTTAAAAGTTTCTTTATAATCTGATGATTAAAAAACACTATGAAATTTGTGTGAACACTACTCACAGAATATAAACGTCATGATGACTGAAGATATGACCTCATTAGAATTTAATTCCAACTCTACAATCCAAGATCTACACATAATGCTAAATGCTACACATTTAACTTTGACGTTGTATTGCATCACTAAAAAGGATGTTGCTGTCTGCGGTAAAGAGGCCAGACTGGCCCCTGACACCCTAGGGCCCTAAACAGAACAATCCTGACTGCATTGTGGTCGCTGTCTCCCAGAGGACACATACAGCTTTAGTGATGTTTCCAGCTAGGACTGTGGTCTCTCTCCTAGATTTGGTGTCCTTTGTCTGGCTTTGTAAATCTTCAAAATAGTGTGAGTGAAAAAAGCAGCCTTGAATGAGGCCAGTGTATCCTGGCCTTGGTATTGTTCCCCGAGTTTGGCAAAATGGATCTTGTGACATGCACTCTCCTGGCAAGGGACAGAGCCTCCTTTGTGCTTCCCCTGTCTCGTTCTTGCGAAACTTTAACATTATCCAATTGGGGGGGGGTTTTCTACCCCACAGTTGAGGTAATTCCCTAACCTTGAGGTAGAAAACTGCAACTCAGAACAAACAGGAATACAGTAAAGGGTGAGTATGTATGCAGAGAGGAATCAATGGTTTGATGATGATGCAGCTGCTCAGCAGAGAAAAATGTGTTATATAGTATATGAAAGGCAGAAAGAGGAAGTGAAACAAACAAAAAAAAAGAGCAGCTGGAGATGGGCAGTCAATTATTAAACAAGATATGAGAAATCATTAAATGCAAACCAAAGCCCACCGCACTCAAAGGCAAAGCAGATACAGACTTGGACTTGGATTGAAGGAACACTTGAAAAAAGGACTTCTCCTTTTTAAGTGTTCCTTCAGACAGGATGGGAGAACCAACCCGGGAGGGAGTGAGAACGGCGGTGCTCAGACTGAGAAGAAGTCATGCTGGGGATGACACTTTGGACACGAGCCGAGTATTCTGGGTAAACAGATGAATGATTGGAGAGAGAAGAATGATGATGACAGAACTAAAAAGAAGGACAACAAGCAAGATGAGGTCCCGCCTATAACAAGAACAAGGGAACAAGAAGGTAACTGACAGATATTTTCCATGTATAAAAGATGCTCATTCCTGTTACTAAAGTTTGGACATCACCCTATGAGTGTTGATGTGCATGCTAACCTATGAATCCCACATTAAAAACCACAAGTGAAACAGTTTTGTTGGTCTCCATCTCCTACTGGTGTAAACTAGCATTTAGTATTTAGTATTATGTGACGGCTCTATATTTAAATGGCAGTAAAATGAAGTGAACCGTATTGTTGATTCTAGAAAATCTCTTTCTGGCAATCGTTATCTGGGGGCTCAGCTATCACACTACTTTATGTTGACTTTGTTCCATTTCTTGCAGCTCTGCAGGATGTCTGATGTGCTTATCTAGGGACAGTCAACCTGCTGGAATGGAGAGAACACTTCCTGTTTGAGCCTAAGTGGTGGGGACTGATGGGGTGACATTCAGGAAATGAGATAAGGACAGAGCAGTATTTTCCAAGAGAGATGTGTGTACAGTGCATGCCTGATGGCAACAGCATTACTGTTCCATAAATGTTCTGTCCTGCATTTGCTGCCACAAAAAAAAAAACAGATTACACACAACTAGTCCGATGAATAACACCTAGTAAAATGAACAATATCTAATTTACAATTTAGCATCAGCAATGACCATTAAACAACAGGGTAATATTGTTGTATCTATTGGATAAAAGATTGTTTGTTGAAATAATGAACCAATGTAGTGTTTGGGCGCTTCCTGGAAGAAGTTATGGTGGAAGATTCAGGTCTGCACAAAGCCTCATGGAAGAATTTTGTAGTGTGAGCTCAATAATAAGTGTAAAAAGACCAGCCCAACATCAGAGTACAAGGTATTGCATAAACTGTATGGAAAATGAGAATTAACCAGCTTCACAACAAACTATGACATACAGTACTGTATTTATCTGTCTCGTCATTCTATTTAAAATTAATTAGTGTGATTTCCTTGTTCTGCAAGTAAAGGTAAAGTCAGGGTGTCAGGTAGTCACATCTGTGACCTCAGCAGTCTGTCACATAGTGTTCATAACACAGACCTTATGAATGAAATCAAACATCTTTAACCTGTTTTCCAGCAGCAGGTTGGATCTTCAGATGTATTATGTGATCTCTCAGATGACTATAGTTTGCTCCGAATTATGAAAGGGTTGCCACAGGCAAAACCCAAGTTTAAATCCAATATTCCCACAGACTGTGCCACTCCATGCTTACATTTCTTCTTTGTCGGATGTACTGTAAGTTAAGGTCAATGCCTTAGGCTGGGGCAGTGAACAGTGCAGAGTCTGTGGAAATATTGGATTTTAAGGTTGGTTTTGCTCTGGGCAAACATTTTGTCATTCCAGGGAGACTATAGAAATCAGTGAGATCATGTGAGTACATTGCTGGATTACAGGAAATTCTTTTTTTTAATTAAAGGTGCTGAGGTCACAAATGGAGCTAGGTATTAGCATGAAATAACTTAATGTTAGATCTTACCAGCCACTCTTTGGGCCACCAGACCTTCAACAGTGAAGACTTCATCTGGCTCATCTCTTGGTTGAGGTGATGCTGAGGAAACACTAGGGCTTCTCTGGGGCTCAGAGACCTCTGCGGACTGGGACAGTGTGCTTGGTGGGTAGGTGTTGATGGGCTTGAGCTGGATGTGACCAGCTACAGTGGGGTAGGCTTGTGAGGAAGGACCAGTTCCAGCTGTTTCAGGCGTGTAACTCAGAGATCCCTGGACAGTTGCAGGCTCTGGTGTACTAGGCTTCCCAGGTGACATTTGAGCTGACGACGAGTGGCTGGCCAGACTGGATGTGGGGCCAGAAAAGTGGGTATGAATGGCAGCATCGGCCTGGTAGGAGGGCCTGGTTTGGCTCTGGGAGAAGGACGGTTGGGTAGTCACTACAACACTGTTTTCCCGCAGTGGAAAACTTTGGGACTTTTGCACCGGAGAACGGCCTGGTTCCAGGTCCAACATGAGGAGATTAAGGGTTTCAATAGATTGCTCAATTTCTTGCTGGGAGGCGCTGTGGCGATGAGGAAACTGTGGGAGGCTGTGGTGGCTGGGCATCACTGCTACAGAAGGAGGTGGACTAAAAGTGAGGCCTTCAGTTACTGGCTCCTCTGGGACACCAAACTGCTGCCAAACGTTCAGACCACGCTGGACGGCATCCCTGCTACTGGTAGTGCGGGTAGGAGCTTGTGGCATAGACTTTGGGTCTGCACCAAACGACTGAGAGTGGTACAAATTGCCATTCTGGGTAGCCATGTAATTAGCAGAGGATGGGCCTAAATCACTTTGGGTCAAAGTGACTGGTTTGTCGGATATGCCAGCCTGTAGCCGGATGGTTTCCAGAGGCTTTTCTGGGACGCTGCGCTCCAGATATGGCACATGGTCTTGGCCATTGATAAGTGACTCAGACTGGTAGTAAAGATCAGCTGGAGTAGCCCGACCATCAGTGGAGGAGAATGTCCCTAAGCTGTCCACACTGTTGCCCTCTTGACTGGTAGGCAGCTCATCATCTAAAATATCAGTCTCACGGTCAATGCTACTGTGCCCATTGACATGGACCTGGGCAGGCACCAGGTGAAGCATGCCTCCAACAGCAGAGGTCGGGGTGGACAGGTAGCCCTGTCGATGCATGGGCCCCTCCAAGCCACTCAGCAGCTGCTCCAGCTCCTGTTTCTCTTGGGGACTGATTGGCTGTTGTGCAGGTGGGGCGTGGTGAGGGACTGAGGGTAGCTCCTCACCTACAGGAACGTGTGTCTGGCTCACTGTGGAAGCCTGAGGAGCTGCTGCCGCTTCATCAGTTCGGTCAGTTTTGATGGAGGCAGTAGAGTTTCCTGAGTCGCTGCTCACTGACAAGGCATGGTCAACCGCAGGCAGGGCATGTTCAACAGCAGTGGGTGGGAGGCCATTTGCTGTGACTGTTCCTTCAACAGACTCCTTTTTGCGAACTTTGGCATAGAGGCTGCCGTCCAGGGGTCCTTGGGTATGGATGACTTCTAAAAAACAAACAAGTATGAGAGAGGCTCATTAGAATCAGATTAAGCCAAATACGACAATCAACAACCATTCAGCTTTCCACAACCCTTAAATTTTCAATTGCTCAAGTATTTTTAGAGCCATAGTACTTTGGCCATTACAGAAATAAATGTCTAATCCTCTACATATAAGCACACAGCATTCATGAAGACATTAAGAAGCAAAGAGTGAGGAACTATCAGCGACAGAAGCAGGGGTATAGGGAGATTGTGTGGGCATGGCCAAAACAGCTGCAGTTAAATTAAACACTGGCTCATGTCCACCTATTCTACCAGCTTCAGGAAATGAGCAGGGTCTGTGGCAAGCATTGTGGAAAAAACGATGAAATCACAGGAGCCTGCCTTGCACTTTCTCAAGCCAATTGGATTAAGCTGTGCCACCTGAGGAATACTGGCATAATTAAAGATGAATCAGGTATTGATTTTATTTGCTTATGATCCCCACAAAACGGATGGATGAAAGAACATTGCAGACTTTTAATCTACTGATTTGTTAACTCATAATGTCTGATCGGATGGAATGCTGCAGTGTGGATTGTATTCAGTGAACTCAAATGCACATGCACACATACCGTACACACACAACCATGCACATACACGTTCACACACAGCCACACCCAAGTCCAGTGAAGAGGAAGTAGGGTGCCCCAATCAGAAGAATTTAGTCATCGCTGGAAAATCAGCCTCACTGAATAAGGAAGGCCTGGAAGCTTTTCCTGGCCTCCAAAACCCAAAGCAAAACAAAAGCTCAACATACTGAGAGTCACACTGAAAAAATTGAAACACACATACACACAAGCTTACATGCACTTTTTTCCTCCTACTGCATTCTCTCATCCAGCCAACAGCGCACCAGTGTAGACAGATTTATCACTATTTTCTACCTCACATCCTCCACACCATTTAGTAAGTTTGTGTGGTTATGTATATTTCAGGAGGGCAAAGAGAAAAACAATACATTTTCGGATAATTCTTTCTCTACTGTCCAGTAAAGTTCCCATGCAACCTCATAACCAATAATGAGGCATGTCCTGATAACCAAATCAGATGCTACAGCTGGGAAAGGAGCTGCATAAAGGAGTTGTCTGTGTCTCTGGAACTTATAGATATCTCAATCTCAGCTTTAGTGAATGCAGGGCTCTGTAATAGAGCTTGGTGGGCGTACACAAGCTGGGTACTGCAAGGTCTCCTTGGAGGGTCCAGGGCAACATGCCAAGGGAATGGCGCACTGTGGCGGCTGCACTGTCAGGCTGCTGGTGGAAACAAATCTGGTGGCTCTTGGTCACAGCGTATGTTTTCTACTACTAATCCGTTAGCGACTTTACTTTGATTGAAACATCAATGGACCGCATGCAGGAGAAAGAGGCTATTGTAGCTTCTAGCACATCTTTTCTAATAATGGTCTGTTGCATTATCGCATGCCATTTAGACAGTGTATCTTCAGTATCAGTACCTGTGGTCTAGTCAGCTCGGCATATCAATACTCAAGGTGGCTGTCATGATTACCATAGTCAATAGAGACCATAGCCAAAAAAAAGACCAATTATGATGCAGCTGTTCAGATTTTTGGTAACTGTTAATGTGAATCAATGTTGTCTCCCCTGGAAAGTCAGCTGCTAAGACAGGAGGCTCCAAATCAAGTCATCATCACACATTTATATAGCTCATGAAACTGCTTAAGTATCAAGTTAGGGGCTGTGCATGCATTCTCGTCCACATGAGCGCACCATCAATGCATCAGTCATGCCGATAAACATAGACATAAGTCGTGAAAGAAGAGCTGCCCTAACTTTCTCCATTTCAGTACCTTTATAATCACCTACCCTGTAGCCAAATGTGACTTACGCAATTAGGATGATCAGTCACACAGCTCAGCTGATTTCACATCCTTAATGTCTGAACTACAACACTTCCACAAGTCACCTCAAAGTAAGCCAAAGCCTTGTCAAAGGAAATAGCAGAAACACCTCGGCAGGAGGAGGTTCCCCTACCTGTGTGAGCAGTGGACGACGGTACAGTCCCAATCTAAGCTGGGAAAAGCCCTGCAGAGGAGCCCCCGGGGTGGGACATAAGGGATTACAGCAGGAGTTGGGGGAGTTGGTTTTGGCTAGCGTTCCTTCTCCTCCTCTCTCTCCTGAATAGCTGTCTGGCCAGATCAGGACAGCTACTGCTGTTGCTGGCTGCTCAGTGGCTCGCACTAGTCTAAAGGCTGCCCCTGCTGTGTGTGCGTATGTGGGAGGTCTATCACAACAGCCTGTTTGACGGTGTACGTGGGAGGAGGGGGGTAAGGGGCCATTGAAATCCAGAGTATAGAGTTTGATAGAATGACATCAGTCCCTTTAGGGTCCTCTGTCTCACACACCTACTTCGTTGAGGTACAGACTGTTACCAGCCCCAACTGCACGAATAAACAGTTTCTGCTTTCCTAAAGGACCCTTTATTGCAATAATTGTGTCCACAGATTAACCCAGTATATAACACATGTATATGCTATAGCTGGGAAAAAAGTGCTGAAAAACATAAGACATACACCAACATTTGTAGAAATAAGCCCTTTCCATGCACACATATACAGAGATGCCCCTCCTTTAGCCCACTGGTGTCGAAAACACTCATGTAATGGAAAGAGTTACTTCGTCCAACAACAGTCATTTAACGAGCTCTCTCCAAGCTAGGAAGCAGGGAGAAAACTCCACCCTGCTGCAGGCAGATGGAGAAAACAGAAAAGCTTAGTGGGTAAAAAATAGAAAGATGAATACACTGGATGACTGCTGGTCTGATTTGTATAGAATATAAGAGGTGCTCATTGTCTTACTGGTAAAGACTAAAAATGATAGATAAAGTTAGACGTCGATGATTTACAGCAGTTGTTCACTGGGATGGAAGGATGGTTTACAAATGCAACATACAGCAACATTTGCACAGATACACACAACCTTTTTTCCCCACAGTTTGAAAGCTCCTCAGTGTGTGGCCCAGTTCATATCACCTAGCCATCTGTACACATTAGCATACAGGACAGTCACTTCACTATTGCACACCACAATCCAGAACAGTTGACAACAACCACATTTGTCATTGTGGCTGATAACAATAAACATGTGACTTTGGCCTCCACAAAATTTTTTTCCTATTTACATCCTCATTTCAAGCAGATTCAATAGAAGTTACATGATTATGGATTACGCTGCAACTCCGTTTTCCCTCATTTGACTCACAGATTGTCACTCCACCTCTCTTGTTTTCAGTCTTAAAGCTCTTTCTTCTCTTCTCTCGTCCTCTCTCTTTCCACCCCCACATCCTTCCCCTGGTCTCTCACTCTATTCTTTCAGTGATGATGATGATGGTAATGACTGCGATGAGGCCAGCTGTGCTATGGTCCCACTTTCACATCAAATGAAAGCCCAATTTAGCCAGCCCTCTTTAAGTAGCTCATGTCTTCACTTCAGAGACGACGTGACTGATGAGCGATCCACAGAATCCCCACTTGTACTACAGGAAATCTAATCTGTCACTTTACACTTGTGAGACTTTTTACGGCAAGCAGACTATTTATGTTGAGACTGCTTCTGTGTGTGGTGCTATGTCTGCTGCTGTTTTCATTTGGTTGAAATGAACAACGTAAGCCTCTGCAAATAACCTTTGACGGTGTTCCTTCATGTGATAAGAAAGGGCACATGTATGCATGATATCTTACGCTGTGTGTGTCCAAGTTGGTGTGTTTTTGCATACTCCCCAGGAGGTAAATACTTGCTCTGTGATCCCAAGCACATTAGTCAGAGGAGAATGTCTGCGATACCAAACCCATAGAACTAACTAATTATACGACAACAGGGGAGAGTGAGCCTGGAATGACCAGTTGGTTTGCTTCACTACATCCTCTTCATTAGAGTGCATTTCACAAAATGCTTTCGAAAGCAGCAGCACCCAAACAATGAGAAAGTTCAAACAAAACAAGCCCATCATGATTGTAAGATGCAGTATGAGGTGTTGAAACTGTTACACTCACACATATGCAAATATAGACAGTCACATGTACAAAATACAAAGTGTTGTAGATGGAAGGTGCTGCCAGATATTTTGAGGTTCTGTGGGCCAGATGGTGCAACTGTGTGACCTCTTGATCTTTAAACTTTGAGCTCTGACCCCTGTGGCAATAGATCCCCCTTTACAGCGGAAATAGCATGTTTCCCCTCTAGCTTACATGGACAAACACACCACGTGCTACTCTGCGCTTGTGTTTGTGTGTGAGAGAGTTTGTGAGCATTCCAAAACAGTTGGGGGTCCATGTCTACTGGCCACAAGTGTGACATTAATAAAAAGCAATGATGAAACATTTTCTAAGGAACGTCCCCTCAGGCCTCAACTGCTATAACCACTAATAGCCCGACAAGAATAAAGTGTATTTATATTCAAGAAGCCCGAAAGAATAAAGAGCTTCAGTAGCTGTACATGATAGGCTAACAGTATGTAAGTATAGCCTGGTGCCATATTTGGTAAAAGTTAATGGCTCAACTATTGATTTGGCAACTTAGCAAGCCTTAACTGTATGAGAGGGCTCAAGGACAGCTATTAAAGTAAATCTGTGGCCTTGTAAATGATCTACACAAGAGACCATTACATCTTCTGTGCTGGATAATTTGACTTGTGAAGATCAGGGAAGACTGATGAATTAAAAGAGTCACCAGAGAGCTCATGAAGCGGACCTGATTAAATAAAGCAATGCAATAGCTTTTTGTAAGTGGCTTACTGATTGTGAGCAGACTTGGTGCATGCCATATAAAATGATTCATCTGCAGTATTTATTCAAATTGCAAATAAAAAGCAGTCAAATGATGCTAAATGCTAATGATGCCAAGCTTCAAATTTGAATTTGGATGGGTATTCTTGGTACATTAGTACAGAAGCACTCCAGGATATACAGTGCATTTAAACACAGTTTAGTTATTGCCAACATCCATAGCCCCAAAACGCTTAGTCAAAGGTAAGTACAGGAACTTGTTCTTCTCTTAATGAACACTTGCCCTGCAGCTCATTAAATATACATCAAAGATTACTGCAAATCAATGTGTGTGAGTGCAAACTCGCTAAGATTTGGGAAACAAAGGACAAGGTAATGGAGGATGGTTCGGAACAGGCTGGGGAAGGATATTGATCACTATCGACATGGTTGTTCTGTTCAAAATTGGCCAAAACTGCCCTTATGACATTGCTATAGGTGTTATTTGTATGTTATACCAAAAATATGCTTCAAAGCCTGCCGCCAGTACCCTGTGGCCAGTATCGGTCAGAGGTGTTGACTATATTTAGCACAATTACTGCTGAAAACAAACATAAAAGCATAGATGTAACCAACACACACATGATGTGCTATATATCAGCCAGGCAGTTCATCCGTGCAGAGCATTATATTTCACTCTGGATGAGGTTGTGTCTCAGGAAAAGTCATCAACGGTCGTTAGCAGAAGGGTTGCGTGGGGAAAATCTTGAAGGCCAAATGAGGAGAGCGCCTGATGAGCTGGCTGTAGCTATCTCGTTCTAGAGGTGAGCAGAAGCTTTGATGGGCTAACTCTTGCTAGCTATGGTCTGGAGAGACTACAAAGACAGAACCACTTCATTTTGCCTGGAGCCTTGATCGTTTATGCAGATCCTTCTCAAAGCAACTCTCGTCAGCTCTTGTTCTAATCAACATCTTGGTAAATGCTTCAGACACAAACTGGTCTTGCTCCTGACCAGACACTTTGTGGTATTACAGCTGTATCAATATGATTCTTTACAGTGGGCTAAACCGTCAAGAATATTTTGAGTACCCTCAGGCGACAAACACTTTGTGATTATTGGGATGTAGAATTTTCCAGTGTCCCAAATGACTGCTTTTACTCTTCACTTTTCAAAACGCACGACAGACACACAGATAGACATAAAGAGAGAAAAGTAAAAAGGCTTTCCCAACCTGTTCAATTTTTGTAGTGAAAGTATCTCTTGACGGCCTTGATCAGTTTGATAAAAAAGAAGTACTGTATTTTTTAACTTTGACTTTTTTTGACAGAAACAGCCCAAATCCTCTTGTTTCGGATTGTTCTGTCATTTTCTCTATAATTTAGATTGGCCTGTTGCTTGTACTTAAGTTCGCCTTAATGCTGTCTCAATCCCTCTGTTGGCCTTCACATTCTGTCACCAGCCACTTCTTTATACCTGCCAGCAAGGACAGAAAAGATAACACTCGCTGGTCATCGCTATCTCTTCACATCCCATCCCTATCCATGCAGGTGCCCTGAACAACCAGAAGGAGTCACTAGTGCAGTGACAGGGGCATGACCCCTCGCCAGCTCTCTCCCTTCTTGAGGCAACGGGGGCTGAATCTGGGCAGCGGTTGGAGCCTGTGCCACCATCTGCCCCGGAGGAATCCTAAACCAACTGATGAAGTTGAGAAAAATGGACTTGGCCAGTATGTGTACCGTGGTGTTACTGGCAGTATAATGGCTAGTATAACACTGCTGTGTCAAGCAATGTTTCTTGTGAAGTGAAGAAAACAGTGTTATGACAAAGATCAGGAAAGGCCGGTGCATGAATAGAACTCTCTTTAAAAAGAAAGATAATAACAAGGGAGGAGAGGCCAGTGTTCCCAATGGAGCCAAAATGAAAGCGTTTGAGTTCATGCTGAAAACATAGTCCCTTTTTCCTTGTAAAGTTCATCTGCTGTGTCCATCCACCCCTTGGCTCAGGAGGGGTCTATTTAGTAAGCTAAGTGACCCGTGCAGAAGGATGCCCCGGGCCAATAACACACCCGTAACAAGACAGTGGTGCCCAATAAAGAAAGTACAACTCTTGGTCTTTGTCTGTCTACATGTTTTCCTGTCCTTACGTTTACTTGATTCCTTGTGTCTACTAAGCACAAACACTGACAAAAGACAGGACAAACTGATGAAGGAAAGGGCTCAGAGGGACCAGTTGCCTATGCAAAGCCATCTTACATCAAGCATTCCATCACCTGTGAGAAAGGTGTGTATGAATGACCGTCAGCTGGAAACAGTGGCAGCCAACTGCTGTCTACTTGGGGTGACTGCAAAACAGCAGTTAAGCCAGCAAAGTTAGGCTTACAAGCTGAAATCATGTTGAATTTACCAGACATATAAATGTCCTAGTTAGATATCAAACCATCCACAAGGAAAAGTTTACTGTTGACCAAGATAAAGTGATTTCTAAGGGCTCTCCTCCTACAGTCCAAAGACATCAATACTGGATAAAAACCGGATGAAGAGCTTGCAGAAAGCGATCATGATTAATTATGTCCTGGCTCTGCTCGGGCATTATTAGCCAGATCAGCTGCGTAAAGATGGCTGCAGAAAAAGAAAGGGGGAGAGACAATGTCTGGCCAACAGCTGGAGCAAAGTCGTACTCGCAAGGAGGTAACAGACCGCTCATTCATTCCCACACATTATGGATGGCAGATAACTAGCACTCTCTCCCCCAGCATTAGCTATGCCCTGCAAAGATCTTTACAATACTCACGCTGTAGTACAAAATTACAAGGACACCATCTATTTTCCTGGGTGAAATTCAGTTTTCAAGGATTTGTATGTGACAAAACTTGGTATTTAGCTTCTGCTACATCCAAAACTAAATAGCCTCTGTCTGACACGTTGCTACCATATTCGGTGTGGCACACAAACACTTGCCCCACAGTCAGTGGCAGTCGCCTAGCGGAAACCCCTGTCCCCGTGCCCCCACAGCCAGGGTCCAAACGGGGACACTGAACAAAACAAGGCACTTGTTCTCTCTTCAAGTCCAATGCAGTCTTTCCTAGAGGGCCTTTATTTTTCTGTCTTGGCTGTTATGCAATCAGAGCTGTGCAAAGTTTGGAGTCAAAGCAGCCTAATCCGCCCAAAGCCTCAGACCAGACTGAGGGATTGATAGCATGCAAGCCTGTTGCCAACACAAAGGCGCAGACGTTTCACCTCTGCATCTTCCTGGAGAAACGCCACAGCCCGACAATGTCTATGTTTCGATGAGATCGAGTTGGCTTTTAGCACCAGAGGGATGGTTGTCAGAGTCGGCTGAGAATATTCACGCCAGCCGATATCACAAGGGGAGGACAGCTGCTGTCCAGAGCCTGATGTTCACACTCAAATAAATTCACGCAGACATGTACAAGTTAATCTCATTTTCATTTTATCATGAAACAACTCATCTGGAACAGTATGGCTACCATCACAACATCTGCAGAGTGGTTTCATGCTATCCTACCGACTCCAGATTGAGTGTGCTACTCTGCAGCTGGCCCTGACCACTGACCTCCTTGTTGTGGGGGTAAATCAAAAAGAGTTTCCCTACAAGATCACTTCAAGTGTCGGATTATTATTAATATTTGAGCATGATAAAATTGTAGGATAATAAAAGACATGACAGCCATAGCAATATTTGAGTTGAGGAACTTACAATTAATATTTAGATAATTATTTTGAGCTGAGAGTAGCTGAAGAACCAGGTGAAGCTGATTTAGTCAAAGTGAACAAGAATCATTCGGTATTGTCAACGATGTGTCAAATTCAGGAACATCTACAAAACTGCATTCATTTAGAATTAGTAATGGCTATATCTCACTGTTGTCTGTGGTGATTTACTGCTCACCTGGCTCTTGAATGACTCTTGGGCCAACAGACCATTTGAATCTCAGCTGTTGGGCCAAAACATATCCTCAGCAGTGATATCATTCTATTGCATCAACTTCTATCTCCACCAAGATTATGTAACTCCCCCCAACCCCACCCCTGTCTGTAGCTCAGCAGGCAACACAAATACAGACTTAACTTTGACTTGACTTATTTGAACCCCACTCTCTTGCTACAAGAATGTAGCAACAAATAGTCTGTGCCCAACAGGGCAGGCATGGCCAACTCATCGCTTCTGCTGGATAAGTTAAGTCTGTGGGGATGGGAACACAGGCATCTCTCTGTGACTAATGTGTATGGGATCAAAGAGGAAGTATAAACCTCCTGGTGAGAAAGTGCACAACAACAACACACACACAGACACACAGACACACAGACACACACCTGGGCTGCCAGTTCTCGACACAGGGAAATGCCTGTGGGACCTTGGATAAACAGTAACTTAATGGCATCAGAAAATAAGCTTATATCGAGAAAACAAGGAGACTTGACTCATTTTGTTTCCAGAATCTGCTACAGTGCCTGAAAACTTCATTTCACAGAGCTCAAAATACTTTTAATATAAAGTTCGATGATTGTCTTAGTTTTGTACTTTTGGCCATTGTTTCTATCCTAAAAAAATGCTGACATCTGGGAACACCACTATATTGCTACAACAAAGTTGACCACAGTTGAACCAGGAAGTCTGTCTGCAAACTCTGCAAATGGAGTTTGGGTAATAATTTCACAGTTAGCATCAGTTTTTTCTTCAAAATAAATTTGGCTACCTGGGGGTTGATTTAACGCCTGTATGATCAAATGCCCGCTTGTGTTTCTTGCCCCTTTAGACTTGTCGCCACATTCCCAGATCTCAGCAATTAACTTGTTAAGTACAATGCTGTTATTCCCAATGGCAATGATGGCCAAAGCTACAAAAATAGAGCCAAGATGTAATAAATCTAAATTATCGTTATCCCAAAAAAGACTGCCATATGTGCCTACAATGTGCCTCAACTTCTTATCAGTACTGTATAAAAGCATTTGTAAAGGATTAAACTTCAAGGTAACTTACTTTCCATGTGAGCGAGCATATAAAACACCATGTGGCCAAGTGTTTGGATAATAGACAACCTGATGTCAATAAGTAATTAAGCACATTTCCAGTTATCAAGTTCCTGGTTCGCTACGAACCTCCACATCTACAGTACTGAGCATGCTACTGACATGTTGTTAAAGACATCTACAGTACTGAGCATGTTACTGACATGTTGTTAAAGACATCTACAGTACTGAGCATGNAAAGACGTCAGCTGCTGAATTTATGACAACTTTTCTCTCCGGCGTTATAAAGAGCAGAGGACAAACTGGACACAGGTTCACAACTTAAGTCTTATCAAAGCTTGAAGAAAGGCATCATCTGCCTCATGCCGAAGAGAAATCGAAGAAGTTCTGGACACAAATTCACTATGTAACTCTTAGAAACTGTCCATCTGTGCAGAGCAGCAGCATGCACAAACCCACACTGACATTCTCTGTCACTCCTCCTCCTGTGAATGTGTGCACAAAAGAGCTTCACAGTCGAGCGGAGGAGTCTGCCTTTAACTCCTCCGACTCCTCAGCGGAGAGAGAGACTCTGGAAAGAGAGATCTCTTGAAGAGAGAGGTGAAGTAGTATTGAATGCCAGGTTAAGACTGCTTAAGATTCAACACAACCAAAGTTTTGACCAAATGACGAAACTCTGTTCAAACCTGAGGGGAAATGAGATTTAGAAATGCCAAAACACTGACTGCAGATTGGTTAGGTGATATTTTTCTTGTGGTTTATCCACAGCCAAGTCCTCATCTTAATGAAGAGGTTCTGTACAAAAACACAGCAAAGTTTAGTGCTAATCTAACTTTGTGATGATAAATGATATGAATATAGTTTATATAATCTCCAAAACAATAAAAATTAATGCCAGGAAATTTAGCCAACTGTGACTCTCTTTTTGTAATTAAATATTGTGGAAAAAATGTAGCAAAAATCTCTTTGTTGTATTTTTATCTCTCTGTCTTGTGAAATCTGTCTCTCTTTACTCGCTATAATTTTTCTATATACATCTCACTGTTTCTTTTCTCTCGTCTTTCCCCTCTTCCAGAAATGCAGTGGGTGGGCCAGCTGAGTCAATCACTGAGACTGAATGGTAAACAAAAACACAAGGGTCTGTCAGTCCGCAAATGACTATCAATACCCACTGACAAAAAGATGATCCACCCTTCACTCTCTTGAGCTTCCAGATTCTCCTACATCTGCTCCTCACACAGAGTTTCCCGCAGTTTGTTTGATGGTTGCTAGCATCAGCATCATCACAGCTTGGCAGGGTTGTTTAATTAGACTGGTGCATGATTCAGGTGACTGACAGGATCAGCTTGTAAAAAAATCCATGTAATTAAGAGACACTTCTGTCAAGGAATTCATCATTTATAGCAAACGGTATCAGCAGTGTAATGCTGAGAAGTGTCCGGTTATAAAAGTCGCATTGTACACCTGCATGAATATGACTGGACGTTACTGGTCAGCTGATAGCCAAACAGCTAGAAATGTGCAGGTGATTGTGAAGCATGATTGAAGCAGCTGATACCAGTCAGCTAATGCAAGTGCAACTTCAGTGCTCTACCTGAACTAACACTATGCTCCATTTGGTTTGCACTTTTCTTTGCCGTGCATTTTGTATTTAGAAATGAATGTCCTAAGCCTGGCACGTTTATCACCGATGTCCCCGTTGGTCTTCAGTCATGTCTTCAGTTAGGATGCTTTTAGCGCGACAATAACACTATGTGAAAAAAACAACCTCCTCATTCATTTCACTGGCACCACGACATTGGCACAGCAAGGGTGCCAACGCAGAGGGCTCCCCCAAAGAAATGCAGCAAAATCCAGCAAAGTTGAACATGGCTCAATTTTTCCCACAGTGCCATCCAACAGCATCTAGCAAAGCCCTGCTCAGTAAACGATGAAATGACAAGTCCTGTTTGAGTAACATATTTAACAAGTTTGAATGTGCAGCAGATGCAAAAATACCTCAAAACGGTTTAATACTAAAAAACAGGATTTTACAACTCAGCAGCAGCAATCCTCTGATATCCTCTGAATCTGTGATTCCAAGCTAAATAATAGAATTATGCCATTCACTTAACAAAGTAATATACCAAGAATGTGGCAATTCATCATCTCACAGGTACCTAAAACAACTAACCAACCCAGCCCCTTGCATTTTCTGTTACACAGTGCTGTTTGTTTGCAGCCTCAGACAGACTCATGGACTCCAGACACTGTGGCAAAAGGCTCTAGATTGGTGATTTCATACATTTCTATACAGATAGAAAAAAACGTGAAGATACAAGTCAAAGGGTGACATATGGTGCAGCAACAGGTCATCAGGACCAAGTGTATCCTTTAGACAGAATTACTTGTTTGACAACTAAGGATTTCATCATTAGAGATGTGTGCTTTCTTTTATGTCTAAACTTGTGTGTAAAAGTTATGGTGACTTCTGCATAGGTGAATTGTGTAAGTGTAAATGTTTTGGATATTTTCTTGTTGTGTTTATGCAAGGTGCAGGCACGACAAAAATCCCTGTGCTGAAACTCACCCACAGCAGCTGTAGCTGTTTTTACGGAATAAACACAATGAAAGCCGACATCAATCTTTGGAAACCAACAACCACATAGACAGCACTTACCCAATGTTGATCCCAACAAAACATTGGCCCTATAATTTTAAGCTTTATGCAATGCCTTGATAAGCAAAGAGGGCAAAAAACTACTTGTTACTACTACTTGTTGTAAGTAGGCTAGTGCTTTCCTCAGAAAAGCAGCTGCAATCCTGACAAACTGCAAAGCCAACAACAACAATACTTTTGTTTCTAACTAACACTTGTGAAGATATACGTCCTCTCCCGTCTCGGCTCTAAAAGCCACTCCGTCAGAGGACCTAATTGCCTTTTCAGTACTAACAAGTGTGAAGCCAAATAACAGTGGAAACACTCCAGTTTCCTGGAAACCCTTTGTCTCTTGTTTCTGCGAGAGGGAACCATTTTTAACTGTTTCTTTAAATGCATTTTGCAAGCTAAGCCCATTTAAAATGCAGCGTGTATCAGTCTGACTGTGCTGACTGAATACAGTCAGAGCACAAAAGACTATTTATGGGACACGTTTGAAGTTTTATCGAGAGCTTCAAATCTAAAGTAGCTAAATATGAGCTTGTGATTGTTTTTTTGTGTATGTGCACTTTCTTACATTTATGAAGCGTTTCTGCTCATGTGTACAGTTATAATTGTGTTTATGTGTGTGTGTGTGTGTGTGTGATGCCATTAAAGTCAAATTAAGCCTCGACCACAGTATTGCCATCAGATGACTGACGGCAAGATGAGGCAGGCAACTTGGACCAGGCTGGACTTAGAGAGATATGCGTACACACACACACACACACACACACACCAGCTCACCTCCACTGAAACAGAATGAGAGGAGACTTACACCTATTCTATTTTAGAGAGGCCTATTTCAAGCTGCCGCCGAGTGTGGGGTAGACACTTTATGGGCAGTGACAGAAGGTACTGTAGCCAAGTAACTTCTGACCTTTGGCTATCTGGGAGACCAATAAAAGCACTCGAGATGAATCAAGGACATTAAATATCCAACAAGCATCCCTCTTCAAAAAACTCACTCCATTTTGTGAATTGTCCTTTAACTTGCAGACACTTAATGCTCTAATTTGCAACAACCTTGCAATTGTCACTTGTTGAAAAGTGATCAGTTAGTTCCTGAACAGTGTACAGTCTGTACTGTAGACATGAACACAACACCATAACAATCATCATTTCTGAATTGTAGATGCATTTGTGCACACTTCTGCATTTTTCCCACTTTGGGTTTCTTTTAGTATTCGCCAGCTCCTCACGTGTACCTGTTGTTGTTGCCAGTTTGTTAAATGAGGAGCTCATTGACAGAGCGACAGTTGTGGAATGTAACTAAGTACATCTACAAAAGTACAGTACTTGACAACAACTCGAGGTACTTGTACTTCACTTTTGTATTTCCATTTTCTGGTCCTTTATACTTCCACCTCACTACATTTCAAGGGAAATAATGTGTACAACGTGTATTTGTACAAAACATGTGACTGCTTTACTTTTGTAAAGTTTGTTGCTGTTTGTTGCATCCCTCAGACAAGCAAAATCGACACCAAAACCAGGTCTCTGCAGGTGCTGGAAGAGAACTTCTGTATGAGCTGATATAATGGACTGCAAAATCAATGTTGGCCCATGCAGTAAATGTACTAATGACTATCTATAAATAATGATTTACACGCGAACATGGGATATCTATATGCCTTTGTCAGATCACAATACTTTCCCTCTATAGTAATACTTAACCAAGACATGTCAAATTCCTCACCATTCACAATAAATATCAGGAAAGTTATTCCAGTGATTAAAAAAACAAGCTGCCCATCCCCACAATCGCAGTACTTTGGAAGGCAAAACAACAGGCTTGCTGCTATCGCTAAGGGCGTAGCATTGCTTCCTTTTTTGGGTGGCAGAGAAAGTAGCATTTTGGTCACAGAGTGACCACCGCTCCCTCAACAGGAAGGCTCTGTCCATGCCTGTGGCTGAACCCAGGAATGTCTTGCACTGTGCAGGTCCCACAGGGCCTTTGGCTTGTCTGCGGTCATAATTTCACCACAAATGAATTCAGCGGTATCGATGGTTCTCCTCCCTTTTACCATTTACAACCAGGGCGGCATGGAAACCTTGTAATGATGATTTGGGTTGATTTTTGATACTTGCATGGGGCAAAACACTCAATTCTCTCACTCACTCAAAACTTTGATTTACTTTGTACTGTACTTTTTACATTTACATTTTTTCTCTTATGACAATATGATGCTTATGGTGTGCTTTTAGCAACTTTGTGATGCATTAAAGTAACTATAGAATACAGTATAATCAAAAAGCTGAAGCTTGTGTATCTCAATACACAACTGCTATCCTGTGTCTTGTCTCATAAAACATTCCAGCACTGGTTTGAACTTAAATGTGACTTCAGTTTGACCCTGTCGCGTGGGAGTGTTACAGAGATGAAAGTGTGAGAAAGTCTTTAAACTCCATTAGGACGCAGGCTGATTCTTTGCTCGCCGTCACGCAGAAAGACAAAAACAGCCTTGTTACACAGGTCAGTTCGGTCACATGCCGTTTATGTGTGTGTGTGTGTGTGTGTGTGTGTGCGTGTGTGTGCAAGTGAGAAAGAAAGACAGAAACAAAAATAGAATCCCAGCTTTCTCTCAACCACATTAAAATGCATTTCCACAGTCACACGTACAGTTTACATAACATGCATGTAACGTGACCTTTCACCCAGAAGTTCATAGACAGATAATGAAGAAAGCATGTGCAGTCTATTGCAGGAAACTTAAACTGTGTTTGCTCACAATTGACAAAAATGTTCAAGTAATCCAGTGGTACTGTAATGGGGCACTTTATATGAATGTAATGTGTGGCTTGTTACATGAATGTGATAATTTACTTACTTTAAATAAGTTAGAAATACAAGGAAATTATTACATATTAGCCTAAAGTGGGCATAAGGGCCAAGTGTGTAAAGAGTCAGTGTAATTAACACCTTGTTAACTTTACAACACAGGGGTGGGGGTGCAGGGTGGGGGGTGGGGGGGCTGTATGTGTAACAAGGTCACCACAAGTGAAAGACTAATCACTGAGATTTATCATCTAAACCTGCTATTAGTGTATACATGTTTTTATGCAGTCAGTCAGGCAGTGTGTGTGCCAAGCTTTACCCGGTGAAGTATGCAGGACAGAATCTGTAGAGTTTAATGCAAAAGACAATCTGCAACTTACCGTCTGTGGTGTCCTCACAATTCTGATTGAAGTTTTCATAAGAGTCCCAGCGGATCAGAGCATCTTGTGTGTTGTAGTCAACCGAGACGCTTGGGCCGTTTTCCAGGTGGTCCACACCTTGACCAGAGGTACGAAGAGACAGAGGAGAAAATGTGAATGTCTTTAAATCATAAGAAAGAAAATGAAAGAAGAGGAGTCTATAATGTTCTCATTTCATGAGTTTAACTTTAATTATTTCCCTTTTCATTGTATTCCCTTTATTTGATTTCTAACAGATCTGAGAGTGTTTTTTTCATTTAATAAACTTTAACATTTTTATAACAAAAAGAAAATTAGAAAGGCGCGGGACATCACGTTGGCCTACTGGCTACCAACTGTAATGTCCCTGGTTCAAATCCCTCCCTCTCTCTCCCCCACATTTCCACTATATTACTGTCAATTAAAGGCAAAATTGCCCAAAAAATAAGTATGATGGTAAAATACAATGTGTGGGAAATGCTCCAATATACCAATAAAACTGGCCACGTTGATTCTTACCATGTATTTTCTCTGGTCCAAAGGAGAAAATAAACTCCACTTTTCCATATTCTGGAAACCTGTCATCTGCACACAGGAAATAAAAAAGGGAACCTAAGTCTTCTGTTTATAGCAAAATTATGAAATGATTGATTGAACATCATCAGTCAGTACTGGGTCATTACAGCAGAAACCAGATTTATCCCAAATTTCTTACCTTTGAACGTCTCATCAAGCTCTTCTTTCCCAAACACGATCCCCAGGTCGTGGACAGCGCAGGTGTGAAACTGCACCCGGAACATCACATCTCGGCACGGGCTACGGTAGCGCTTGTGGTAGCACTTGAGCTGGAGGGTGAAAACCATCAGAAGAAATTCAAACAAAACTGTATAGTAGCAGCACTGTATCAAGCAGTGCCAACAGAACTCAACAGGTCTGTTTAATAAGGTTGGATTGCAGTTGGACAGATTCCTTTTTAGCTCCACAGGTGCACTGCATATCAAATAAATAACCAGTTCAGGATGTGGCTTATTTATACAACGTGTCAATTCTGATACTAAAAAAAGGTTTTCAGCAAAAATAAACTGCAAAACCAAATCACTTCTATACCTGAGCTGAATATGGCTTCAATGCTGATACACTCAGAACATCAAGTTAACACAATATAAAATGATCTTTGTGGAACACGAGCCAGAGACATGCCAGCTTGATTCAGTGCTAGCTCTTTCTCTACACTGCCTCAGAGATAGAAAAGGCATTTTTTAGACTTCTTTATATATAGCCCTCGTAATGTATGGCCTTTCCACAAGCGTTATTATCCAAACTGTTTCTCCCAACACAAACGGCTTTAAGAGCAACACTAAAACCCCACAAAGGAAAATCTTCTCTCTCCCTCCTGCTGGTTCCTGATGGGCAGCCTGGACCTGTTAGTTTTTTACAAGGACCTCACATTTACAGGTACTGGAGGAATATTTACCCCGAACAACTTGCACCTCGCAAACTGTGGCTGTAAAGAATAAATAAACTGACAAACTGAAAGACCCCCTACTGTTACAATGACAGTGAACATTTCCAAGCTTTAATAGTTTCTTTTGACATAACTGTATAGAGTTTACCATAATACAAAAAAAATGACAATTGCAGCAGCTAAAAACTAAATTTAAATATGATTTTGAGGAAGGTGGGACTGATTTGCCTTCCACAAACCTATTTTCTTGCCAAATAATGTTATTGCCAAATAACACCAAAACATATAAGGTTCCCAAATCTACACAAGCACAGAAAGGGTTCAGGGCAAGAGGAAGGCAAAGTAGAATATCCAGCACTTTAGTGCAGCTTTCTGGGATATGGCAAACCTCCCACTGAGAGGTCTGTTTCATGAGGAAAACAACGGTGGCAAGCAAAGTTTGAGGAAAATATTCATTTTAAGCTTACATGTTGCCTGTAGAGCCCTAACACATTTTCATTTTTACGCACAGGCTTAAAACTAACCAAAGCCCTGTACTCCCTCATGTATAAATAAATCGTCTTTAATGTTAAAGAAATGTCTGCACGCTAAATATGAAGCTACAGCCAGCAAGCGGTTAGTTTAGCTTAGCACAAACACTGGAAACAGGAGGAAACAGTTAGCCTGGCTTTGTCCAAAGGTAAAAAAATCCACCTATCAGTACCTTCAAAGCTCACTAATTAACAAGTAATATCTCATTTGTTTAATTTGTACAAAAACCACAATGTAAAAATGACAGGAAGTCATTGCACCCAGCCAAGAAATAGTCCAGCACACAACCCCTCATAAAACCACAACTTTTCATTTTTAAATTTAGTTTTTTGTACAGATTAAACAAACAAGATATAATGTGTCATGTTTGTTAACTTTGGTCAGAGGCAGGCTAGCTGTTTTCCAATGTTTCCAGTGTTTATGCTAGGCTAAATCAACTATCCTCTGGCATCATATTCACAGTACAGACATGAGAGTGGTATCAATCTTCTCATCTAACTCTCGGCAAGAAAGCGAATACGACATTTTCCAAAATGTTGAGCTATTCCTTTAAAGTTCCTGACTTTTTGCTAACTTGAAACTGAACTTGAAATTAAAATGACTAACACTGGCCAATGAGAGAAGAAAACAGCCAAAACCTGAAGAATTCAAATCAAGTTTATGAAGATTTTCCTCTGTGATTATCTTTTTTTCATCTAACCATTCAGTAATTAGTCATTTTTTGGCAGTTACATTATCCACAACTCAATTCCACTGCACAAACACATACCAGTGGAGTTTTAAATGCAGGAGCACACTCCATGCTGACTAATGTCTCTCCCATTTGGCCATAAGGCCACAGCTCACATTCTCTGTGTTATCTGAATAATAATGAGCATCAGCAGCCATGGCTCTGTCAGATGATGCATTCAGCAGAACCCATTAGTCCGTCTTAAATAAAGGATGAGATATGAGCTCAGCTCTGAGGGGCCAAAATGGAACAACCTTGAGCATACAGTAAGTGCTCCTTTGAAATTCCCAACGCTGAAATTATGAGCCCCGAGGACATCTCATGGATAACATTATGGCCTGAATGACAGCAGAAGCAGAAACTTTGCTGATGTGTGCAGTTCTTCAGCTTGAACTCGATGCAAAATAAGCCAGAGGTACTGACAGGTGCTACTTTATTGAGGATCTTTCTTCTTCATTTGAAAAGTGCAAATGGAACGAGAATGATTTTATAAAAATCCCCAAAATGTGAAAAAGAATGAAAAACATCCATCTGACACAAGACGTGCTTTTAAATGATTATGTCATGTTAAAATAGCACCCTGTGTCTCCCATACACTGCTCATAGTTTCCAGCAAACATATTGTGTGCTAACGAGGGTCTATAAACTGAGGTATAGGACCCAGTCCAACTGTCTTCCCCCAGGTTTTTATGGCCCTATTTCTTCTGTGAATGGATACTATAAACTGCTACAGCACATGCATTCAGTACATACACCCAACATCAGATTGGAAAAACCAACAGGATTCCCTCATTACTAATAAACAATAAAAATCAGTGCATCCTCTGTACATTTCTACAGCTGTTTTCATTGGCATGCAATGAAAATCTTCATTTAACATCCATTTATTTTTCTTTCTCTCTGGCAGAGGTAACACATTGGAAAAAGTGAGACAATAAAGTTTCTCTGTATTTGGCTTCACACTTAGGAGTTAACCCAGTGACATGAGAAAAAAATATTCTCCAGCAGTGTTTCCAGTTTCTTATTTCCAAGTTGAAATTCACAGAATGTGATAAAAACAGACTGTCTCGCTCATTTGCTGTCTTTTTCATCAGGCGCTGTGGCTACTGTGGTGCATCTGTGCCATTCTTACCAGGATGTCCCCTTTCAGAAGAAGACCAGGTTCAATGGTGATACAGATGCTGGTCTGGCTGTCACCCTGAACATTACTGTGACAGAGAAAAGACATGTTAGATAACAAGCCTGCATTCATCATTATTATGATCACAGTACAATCCAACATCCCTCCACTGTATGAGTTTACGTTTTCTTTTTGATGTTGCTTGTCTGGGTATAACCATGCGCACATGATCTATATCGTCTACCAACAATCCCTTATTTGCTTTAACAGTGGCCATCACAGAGCGTAACCGCGGTGCAGGGCTGGGCTAATTTGGGGTATTAGTGTCTACATGATTGTCTAACTGGGAGAGTAGGATCAAAGGGTGGAGAGTGCTAATAGAGATCATGTGAGAGAAAGTAGGGAGGAATGTGATTTGGGCTTTAAGGGGTTGACAGTCGGGAAGTATATATGCACGGATTGTTTCACACTTAGTTATTGTGTGCACTGTAAATGTGTTTATAGTATTGACACTATTGTAAGAATGGACATACATATGTAGTAGAGTTCATAGTTCAACACTAGCAGGCTTTTATTTACAGTAGTCATTTTAAAACACGTCACAACAGCTTTACAGTTAAAATGAGGGAAAAAGGCAAAGAATGAGAAAATACAGGCAGGATATCGAGATCAGGAAGTTTAAAGCTGCACTAATAAATATTTTTATAGTAACAATGGATCAAATTACTACGTGTAATGTAAAAGGTGTTGCTTGTAGTAACAAACCCACAGAGAATTATCACCCGACTCTGCAGTTTCCCTCAAGTCTACAGAGCATTTTAGCATCTTTCAACTAATTTCGGTTTCGGTTTTCTGTCTGACAAACTCTGCTCTCATTAACCTCATTTCTAGCTGCAGCAGGCAGCTGTTTTCAGAAAAAAAAGTTAATGACATGCTGGCGAGCATAGTGGAGCATTTAGCAGCTAAAGAGCAAGGTAGTTCCCTCAGTAGTTGGTGGAGACCAAAACAGAGCTAAAAGGAGAGAATATTGGACTTAGATTCATCAGGTGGACGGAAACACAAGTCAATAATAATAATAGAGTAATGTAAATGTATTATTATTATTATTAAATGCTATGTTTACAGCTTGTTGCGCTGCCCCCAGGTGGCCAGAAATATTAATTGATGCAGCTTTAAGCATGACTCCATGGTTGCGTTTATACCAAAGACTTTTGTTGTTCATGTACCATATAACAGTTTTGTTTAAAAGACTTGGTTTGAAAATATTACAGTTACTTGGTGCCTTTAAACTTTGACTCAACTTTCCAAGTACCAATCAAGTCAGCCATATTGTGTTCTTTCCATTACTGAGTCTCATCTTCCTTGCTAATACTGCCTCAGCATGTTTAAAAGATGAGCTAAGTGTACAAATTGCACTGTTAGGTTTGGAAACTGCATGATCTGACATTTGCACATAGTATCATATCTGTGTCTGTGTTATATTTAAACTGTAATACTTTCAAATGTAGTGTAAATGTAGCTTGTATGGCTGCCTCACCCATCTGAGGGCAGTGCAGCCCTCCCCTCCTATCATCTCCTCTAACCTCCTCTCTTCCCAAAACAACAACAGAAAAAAATTGAATCCATTATTTCCTGTCTGGCCCTGGGAACCAGCGGGTTCCTCTGGCAGGAAAACCCCACAGGCGTCCACACAGATGCCTGTCTGCCTGTTTCATTGGATCTCCAGTCACAAATAACACTAGAAGTGATTGCGGATCTAAAGTAGGGAAACAAGAGCCTGCAGCTGGGGAGGCTGGCTAAATACAATAATGTTAGGCAAGCACAGAGTGTAAACTGGCAAGAGGGATGATGTATGTGTATATTGGGGGGCAGGGGAGTTAAAGGAGAGGCTATAAAGGAAAATCAGGGTTTTTATTATTGAGCCATTACGAGCCTGCTATCCCTGGAATCTTGTAAAAGTATTTGAGTGTGAGCACGTTTTAAGACTTACTAGATCCCAGATGTGTACACGGGCTGCATGGCCTGGTAGATCTTGAGAAAAGGACGGCAACCTGGAACACAATTTTTAAAAAGTTGTTAAGAAATAAATAATGTGTGTGAAAAGGCTTCTGTGTGAGTTCATATCTGGACATGACACTCACCTCCTTTAGACTCGAAGTTGGGGATGCCGTGCATGATGACATGGTGAAGGAACAGGGGTTTGTTGTTGATCTTGATGTGTCCGGACAGCAAGCCGCTGAAGTACTCCACATACCTGAGCAAGAGAAAAGGAAGACATGAACATCAATCAACTAAATACTTTAAAGCCGCACTGATAAATATTCTTCTATATTAACAATTGATTGAATGGCCATGTGTAATTCGAAAATCCTCAGAACCTTTTAGCCTCTTTTCAATCTTTGTTTTGATTTTACGGCCCACAAACTACACTCTCATGTGTAAATAAGCAACTGTCTGCTAACAAATTTGAGATATTAACATTATAAGTTGGTAATATCACTTTATCAATATCTTATATGTTCTTAGCTTGTTGATAAATTAAAGCAGCTTTAAATTTTTTCAGTTCATTGAAAGATTTCTTTGTGAGACAGTTCACTTTGGGGTCAAACTCACAACAAGTGAGGGAAGACTGACCTTTTCTGAGATGGCTGGCCCACAGGAAGCACTTTGTCTTCATAGAAGCGCTTCATGGCAAACCTGTCCAGAGCCTGGTCAGCACTGCATTCCAACGGAAAAGTCTGGTCAGTACTCATGTGGTTAATTTACTTTTAAAGCGCTTTTATTTCCAATCCAATATATGCAATGTATATGTCAAGTATTTCAAGTATATAATGCGGTGTATGTACGTGTGCAGCCTTGTCATAGTTAGCAGTTCACATTCACAGTAAGCTTGGTGCCATGTTAGACATCTGAAAAGTCTACACACCATGACTTGTATAGAAAATTATTTTAATGCACGAGCACATTTCATGCAACACCCTCCTTCAGCATGTCAGACGTCACACCGCACACGGGTGTCAACACGAAAATAGTCATAGAATTAATAAAAAAAGATGCACTCATAATATTTCCTATCATGTCATGCAATGTTAGGCAAGTGTGTACAGCACATATCTAAAGATTTTGCAGACAAAAATGGTGTCAGTGTTTAAGTCCAACAGCTAACTATGCATAGCCTGCATTACATAGCACTCAGTCAAAACATCTTAATTTAATATTTTACGTAAAATCTATATATACATATGGCAAGTGTCAGCGTCTTCATGTTCTTGTACTTTGCTGCTATTTAAGCTTTCAAAGCTTCACTTCACGCCAGCTTTAAATTGACTTGTGGGATAATGAGATTATAGGGAAATCTAATACTTTCACAGGGAAGCTTGTTAATTATTTCCTGGCCAATCAGTGTTCTTTCAGAAACAACAGGGAGTCATGCGCTCCTCTGATTGTTTAACAGTTTACATCTCCTGGGTTTTTGTCATTCTATTTTGGCATATCTAAAAACAAATCCAATAAAAATAAAGAAAAAGCGGCACTTACAATTTGAGTCTTATGATCGGGTTACTATTTAAGCTAACTCGCTGCTTTCTGCTCAGAATTATTATATCAAACACTTCTCCAAATAAAAGTGTTGTTCTCCAGTCTCATGTTCCACCCCTCCTTCCTCTGTTCATCACATCTCTGTCTGTTCTTCAGATGTGGGCTTCAGTCTTGTGATGAACAATGCCGGCTTATCTAGTTTTTCCACTAATGTCCCCTGCTCATGTCTCCCCCCTTCTCGCTGTTTTTCTCCACTTCCATTTTTCTGTTTCCAGAATATTACAGGTTGCTTGCTCCCTCTCTGTCCTTTTTCTGTTTGACTTTGTTTCCTCTCTCTCCAAGTGTGCTGCAACTCGACCCTCTGCAGGTATAGTTGGGATTATAGACCTACCTGGCAGATATGTTGCTGTAATGCATGTAGGCTGCCACCACAACTCCAGTTCTGCCCCGGTTGCCCTGAAAAGACATCAATCAAGCAAGAGTCAACTACAGATTTTATCTTCCAGGTCATAATGGTGTCCCAGAAACAATTTTCCCACATCTTTATAATATTGAATTTTCTTTAATGGGGTTATTGGGGTAGTTTTATTCTGGTGTTGTTTGTAAATGCAAAATTCAGGTTCAAGTTTGGTGCTTTTGAACTGGTGCAGTTAAAGAGGTACTTCAGTATTGCACTTGCACCATAAAGTTGGGGGACTCATAAGAGACTTGAGATCAAATAAAAGGTCAAAATCAATGCAGGACCCTACACTTCCCATAATGCAACATGATAGCATCTTTTTGTTAAGCCCCTGCTGCCTAGTAAATGCCAACATCTTTGTAAGGCTTTCTGTTATACATTTAAAGTCTCCGAACCCGAGCTCGAGATGACATCATCAGGGTTATTTTTTCAGACTTTAGAGACCTCTTTAAGGACCACAGAAGACATTTTAATACTGTTTGTACAGGCTAAATAGCACACCGCAAGACTTGTCAACTGACTGTAAAATTGGTGGAGTACCCCTTTAAAGATTTGCTTACAGCAGTAATATCAATTGCGATCATAAAAAGTTCACCGAGCTGAAGTCCAAGCACATGTTACTATGGCAACAAACCAAGATTGCATTCATTTTACACATCTATCCATCTTTAAAATAAGGCTCACTGTGGAGGATAAGTGTGTTCCACATTATAAATATCGTGGCCACTTAAACAGCGTGGAGCCCAGTGGAAATGATTTGTTGATATGTGGAAACCCAACACGGCCTGCTTCCTTAGTGACCACCACAACTTTTAAGCCCACACGCTCATCACCAGCGTTACTCAACTCGCAGTAAAATAACACCAGTTGTTATGGCAGCCGGCTTGTTTGTAACCTCCCCGTGGGAACATCTTGGAATGAGGCACGGAGCTTTAGGATCCCATGGTTAAATCTTATGTTGCAAAACACAATCAGACACACAGTGGGGTTAACGTGAAAATGATTAGGTATTACGTTAGGGACCTCAGCCTAGTAGTTGCATTTGGATGTCCTTTTTATGGTTTGTTTCGGCATACTTAGGAGCCAGATGAATGTGGTTTGCCACAAAAGTATAATGTGATGCAACTAAGTTTAGGCAACAACAGGAAAATATTGGTCCATTCAGTTTTTATGGTATTGTTAAGAGTAAAAGGGTAAATAAACCTAAGTAGCCATGATGAGTGGCGTGCCTTACCCCCCTAATTTGTGTTTTTCTAACCCTCATCCAGCACAGCCCAACCCAAACAAGCACACAAAGAGACACTCTCACACACAAACACTCCACCCTGAATGTCAGTGTTTCACTCGGGGAGAACGTCATTACAGTTACAAACACACAAAAAACAGCTGCAGCCTCAGGGGAAGTGGGGGGCCTGAGAAGGGCCTGAGAGCACCCTCTACTGTCTAAACATACTTGTTCCATTCTCACAGCATCCTCCCGTCTTTTAGTCTCACCTTATTGTGTATGACCACAACGTTGTGGCTGTCCGCACTCAGCCAGGTGTCCATGGCCTTGCAGATGCTGCAGATTTTGTCCAGGGCTGGAGCATGGTGATCAGGCCAGCCAAAGTCCAACACCTGAGAGAGGAGGGAGACTGTCAGTCAGACTGGTGGTCATGGGAGAGGAGAGGAGATGAGAGGAGAAGAGAAGCTGTCAGGTTTACCTTTGGATTAAGTTGGCTGATGTCATAACGCTTCTCACTGAGGTTGAAGAGCTGAGAAAGAAGTCAAAATAAACACCATTAATCCAACATTTTGGCATTATATTGTATATTGACAGAGAAGAGGAAATGTTTACCACACACAGATTTACTTCTCAAAATTCGAGGTAATTGTTGAAACAATGGGTCAATCAGAAGTAGACAAAAGCAGTCTTCTCATTTCCGGGAGAAATGAGAACTGTAACAGCTAGATAGCGAGCTAATATTAATTCTGTGAATTAGTTGAAAACTCCTGACTGACTTTTTAATGTTTCCAGCTAGAAACCCCCTAAAGGTTCATAAATATGCATTTAATGGCTGCACACACATGCTAATTCGCCACCGTGTAATTCTTGTATTGCAGGGAAGAGTTAGTTAGCCCTAGCATAGTAGTACAATATAAGTTAGTTTTAACAAACAAAATGTTAGCTCTATGTTTTGTTGTTCATATTTTCAAACAGTATATTTCGTCTGTGAGAAAAGAAGGATGAGGACTTATAAACTTATGCTGTTGTGTTTTTGGTTTTGGAAAGGTAAGATAACACTATACAAGTTGATTATCACCATTACTAGAGAAACTTTGGATTTCTCTGTAAATAAATGTGGAGAAATCATGTGGAGCGAACAGTCTATTCCTGCTGTTAACTAAGGGTGTGCAACAGGGATCCATTTTGGACAATGTCCCATTGACTATTTATATAAATGACGCTGTTTCACAAACACACACTGTCAGTTGAGACTCAAAGAACCCCTTAAAACTGTATGAAAAGTTAGTTCAGTAAGAAACAGTAGTTAATCAAATAGCAGCAGCAATGGCTTTAATCAAATAACATATAGGTGAAGTCTGTTTTGGGTGGCGAGTTTTCAGCTTAACGTGCAGTAGCAGCCCTGATCAGTGAACACCAGACAGCAATAACAACAGTATCAGATGTACAGAGATATATGCACACACAGATATTACATAACCACTCTGTTGCATGAATGTGCGAGTGGATGTGTATTTGGGACTAAGAGAGATCAGCTGACAATCAGCTGATCTGGGCAGCTTTAATAACTCAATGTTTCTGCCTGAACTTAAGCTATTTGCTTCATTTATTTTGAAAGTTAATTGCTACATTCCTGCCAGAGTCATCCAGATGTACACAGGAAACTGTACCAGGTAGTTGTGGCCGTGTTTGGAGCGCAGCATGGAGGCGACCTCCCGCAGGTTGGCAGCGTAGTTCTGCTCCTCCACACTGCTGGGGAAGGAGACGGAGATGATTCTCTCTGTGATGTAGATCAGGTCCAACTCGTAGCTCTCCTCCAGGGACTGCAGCAGACTCGCACTCCTGTCAGAGAAATGGAGACACATTTACCCATTGGTGCGGGTCATTGTGTCGATTCAAACTGCACTGAGCAATTCTGCATATCAACAGTCCCACTGCGCAAAAACAAAACAGAGGTGGGCTGCTGGACCGCAAAAGATAGCTAGGAATTTAATACCCAGAAGTAATGCAGCACATGTGATTTATACACATGTGCTCGTCTTTAGCAGACAAGTTAGTGTGTGATCACTTTAACCATAGCATGGCCAGGGCAGGAGTGCCAAAAGGCCTAAAGTTAGTGTTCATGCTTGTTCTGTTTTTATTTAATTTGGAAGTTTCTATCTATCACTTCCTCCACAGGGAGAAGATCCTCTACCCCTGACCATACCCTACACCTTAATATAGGGAAAACTGGCAAATTTGCTAGGACTCAGTTAAAATCTATGGATGCTCCTCTCTGTTGCAGTCACAGTTTGCTATTTAGGCCATTATCTGACTGTACTGTAAGTGAATATTATTTTCCAAAAATCTTATGTTGGAAATGTTTATATCAGTCGCATGATTCCTTCCCGTGATTTAGTACGGACACGCTAATTTCACAGAGATGTTTCACAAGACACATTATATTACGACAGGTTAGTCTGTACTTTAACCCCTCTCAGTCCATATACAAAGAATCACTAATTTGGAGCCAAAGTATAAAAATGTGGCTGCTTACTTCATCTGTAAGCCTTGTTACATTGAAAGTCATCAATGTCCTTACACACAATACTCTCCTTCAAGACTACAAGAAACAAATATCCTAATATGGAAAAGGCAACACACCACATGAATACCATATCCACAATGACATCATTTAATCCCAGAGGGGTTCAAATTTGCCTCCAAAATGTAAGCTCTCCCCTCTGTATTAAACACATGTTGTGTTGTTCGACTTTGGCTGTCTGAGAGGGCAAATAGAGCGAGGAGAAACTGATTAAGTAGATAAACGCGCCAGATTATGAAAATATCGCAGCATAGCAAGGATTACAGTGTGTGCACCTCACAGACCAAACAAAATATGATGGTCACTGGTTGGGAAAAGTTTTTGGACAGAAGTTAGCAGAGATTTTGACAAGGTCTGGTTTGTCTGGAGTCAAATCGGGTCAAAAATGAGAGTGCTGAAAGAGGGAAAGGAGGCGTGGATGAAAAGGAGAAAGGAGAAATAAACTGTAAAGGAACAGTCCAACCAAATAAATCTATCACTTACTATAAATTCACCCTCATGTCAAAATGTCTTGATTGCTCTGCAATTTGGTCTCAGGCTTATTACTAAAAACAGGAAATGACAGAGCAGACGTTGCTCCAAAACAAGCATTAAGTGTCCATAAATGTCTCCAAACAGCAGCATAATCTAATGTTGCCAAATGATTTCATTAAGAGTCCAAAAATCCAATCTCATTATCTTGATCTGCCTCAACAATATTGCTTTAGAGAAATGTTTTAGATTTTCAGGAGCTATGAAAAATAGCTTGTTAAAAGGAATAGTTTAACATTTTGGGAGATACACTTCTTCGCTTTCCTGCCACAAGTTAGATGAGACACATTCACATCGGTCAGCCTGTTAGCTCAGCATTAAGACTGGAAACAGGGGAAACAGCTAGCCTGGAGCCTACTTGGTGCCTACCAGTACCAAGAAATAGTCCTGCACATTACCCCCTGCAAAACCACAACCTGTCGTTTTTACATGTCAGTTTTTGTACTGATTAAACAAAGTAGTGAGCTTTAAAGGTGCTGGTAGGCAGATTGTGTTACCTTTGGACAGAGCCAAGCTAGCCGTTCCCCCCTGTTGCCAGTCTTTATGCTAAGCTAAGCTAACCAGCTGCTGGCTGTCACCGTATATTTACTGGACAGATATGAGAGGTACTGATCTTCTCATCTGGCAAGACAGTGAAGAGGCGTACTGTATTTCTCAAAACACTGGGACAAGGTCACGACAGATTTGTCATTTTGAGATGAACTATTCCTTTTAGTGCCCGAGCTGATCTGGTCTTTTTTAGAACTTGTCCTTTTCAAAACGTCTACGGAGAATGTGAACAGTGAGATGAAGAGGTTAAGGCAGAGGTGTCTGGATCCTTAGCAGCCAGACTGCAGCATATTTCCCACGTTTGTCAGCTGTGAGTAACCCCTGAGGAAATTGCTCATATGTCTGGGAGAGAAGATCTCTCCAGGTTTACTATACAAATACTGTAACCTGCTCTGTACTCTACATCTGGACCCACTCAAAACGTGCTTACTGGAAATTATTCATCACTAGTGATAGAGGAGAAACTGATATGTCACACATGTTCTCTCTCATGTGTCGCGACAAACATCTTACTTTTAAATTTTTCTGAAGATTGTGTCTCTTATGTTCATAATTAGCCACAACTCTGTTTTTACTATTTCATTCTTTCTCTCCTTCTTCCATCTTTCTTAGTGTTCATTTCCTCTTCTGTTTCTCTCTCTACTTATTTCACTCTCTGTCTGTGCATATGTAGGTCTTTCGCCTCTGGGTGCAGTCAGGGCCAATATAGACCTGTGGTTTGGTCTTATGCCAGATCCACCAGCAAGCGTTGATCGGCCGAGCGCCAACCTGCTTCTCATCAGCTGAAGAGATGAAGCGATTGCTCTTTTTCTGCATATCGCGTTTGACGAATGACGCATTATCTCCACACGCTCAATTTCAGCGCTGCAGTGATCTCATTTGCGTATTTGGCCCAACACCAACTGTGAACTGAGAATGTTTTATCAGGAAACCTGAGACATTAGGCTGTAAAAAATCTCGCCAGATATTTCTTAGTAATAAAAGTGAGCAACCAGGACTTCTGTCTCTTCTATTTAAAATACTGAGAGCCCTCCTTGTTCCCAGTGATCAGACCTGTTATACTTCCTGAGATGGTGAATACCTACAGTTTCCCACGATCGCAAGGGTCGATGATCAGTCTAGATCAAACTCAGTACTTGGATTGAATTGATAATCTTTATTAGTACAGTTTATCGAGCAAACATAAGACTAAATACTTGGCTGCACCAGTCATTGTTCTGTATTAACAATGGATCAAATGGCTATGTATAATGTGACAGGGACAGCATTTAAAGGCAAAACTGTGGAGAACTATCACCCAATTCGGAGAATCCTGTCCAGACCACGCAGGACACAGACCAAGTCAGCGACTAGCTGATAGTGCAAAAGTCAGTGGAGTGTTGGTGGAGAACAAAATAGAGATACAAGGAGAGTGAATATTGGACTTCCACTTGATAGGTGGCCATAAAAAACCTTATAAGGTGATAAAATGTCAGTGTTGTGTTTACAGCTTGCTCTGCCATCCCACAGTGCCCAGAAAAATCTAGAAATGCAGCTGTAAAACATCTGTCCAGCCAATCACTCACAGACATTTTAGGCCTGCTATTTTTGATCAAAGCTGTACTGTACCTATATGATATGTCCTATAACAGAGTAAATCTTTTTTAATGAAGCTTTGTCTGAATATTACTGGTCGTTCCCAAGAACAAGGAACCAACTTGAATCCTTTAATACGTAAAAAGCCGATTTAACTTCCGGTTCATTTTGCACATTTGCTTCACTGAGACGTGGCTGTGTCTTACCGTAACCTTTTTGACTAACTGTGTTTATTAGTTCAAAGATGTATTTTGGAGGTGGGATGCAGAGATCAGGCATGTAGTAACCTGTAAGTAGTATCTTAGCTGCACGTCTGATTGTTGATTGTTCTTGCAACTTTCCTACATTTGCACATTAATTTGAAAGAACAATGTATGAATGACCGGCACTACATTTCAAAATGTAGGAATTTATGCAGTAATATTTGGAGTGTGATTTGTTAGTAGTTGTTTATAGTATGTTGTGTTTGTGGTGTATTCATGTACAACCAGAAGTAAGAAAGTAGATCATAATTTTAAAAACTTAGCGTAAAACTGAAAAGGATGTTTAGTATGTTTACTTTTAAATAAACTTCAACTTAAAGCACATTTTTTGCGGGGTGGTTCGGGTGTGTTATCTGATTATCACCTGTGTAGCATTGCAACCCTCCATACCGATAAAAAGTATCCGTCTTTATCAGAATGTAAATAAGCCTGTCTGGAGCTGCTAGTTTGACTGGATACCTTTATTCAGCAAGAGTATTACATAAGAGACAACTGTCATGAGACTGTGCTGTTGTGCACTTTTAAAAATACTTAGATTTTTCCTTTATATAGATGGAAAATCACTGTAATCTTCAGAGTAAATGAACACACACACATGTGCTGTTAATAGTGATGATGTGTCAGATGTTGAACTGTTTTTATAACTGTATCAACTCTGATTCGCTGTGAGGGAATCAAACTGTCACTCAAGCTTAGCACAGCACTTCAGCATAAAGTGTTGTGGTGTCAAGTTTTACACATTAATTACACAACTGACAACATCTGTGACTCCCTAAGGACCGAGGTGAGAGGGGTTGACACCAAATATCTTTTTATCCAACAAAACAGTGTGAGGTCCAGTTCAACGGCAGGCCATGTCGCTTCACTAATTCCTCTGGTAAAATCAGCAAACATCATATTACATCGAAACTTTTCATTTCAGATGCTTCATAACTCAAGCTGAATGTGACAGAGGATGGATAAGGTCGTGCTAAATGTTTATTTCACCTCCTTCATTATCTTTCAGTTCTTTTGGAGAAAACAGCAGAGATTAGTTCCTAAAATAATTCAACTAATAAGCCGCATGAAGCCTTTTATGGGAAACTTGCAGCGAGAAGAGAAGAGAAGAGCTCCTACCTCGATGGTCTGCGCCGTGACTCCATGCTCTTTGAGGATTTTGTTGAGCCCTGCAAAACACAAAAAAACACTGGCTTTATCACTGGTCTATGCATATAACTTTCATACTAACGATAATGCTTTAAAAAATGCACATACACAAAAAGACATCAAAACATACTACTTGTCCAACAACAGAGCTTGTTTGAAACCACCTCAACATCGATTATTTTGTTCACCACCATTGATTGTGGATTTACCAGCTATTGATCCATGAACACAACTTACTCCAATGCTGTGGTGTAATACAGTATAAGAGGCAGTTGCATATAATAATATGCATATAATATCAATAAACCCATAGAGACTAATTCTAATATACTTTACATTTAAGGCTTCATTTTACACACTGTACACAAGTGCTCATATGCACCTTGTGATGAGGTCTCTCTTACACGATGCTGTGCAGTACCGTGTGAGGAGGGTGTCACATGGCACCCTCATAAAGCAAAGCAGAGAGGCCCTTGCAGAGGAAGTGTGGCTGAAGGTGATTGACTGTGTTTGGCTCCACTATGCCTCGTCTACCTCGCCTCCCCCTCAAACCAGCTCAACGAGGGGGTCAAAGGCCATGTGGACTTGTTCACTCCCCTGTGGTGTTCGGGTCACATGTACACAGGAGGGGGCTGTTATCCATCATCATCCATTAGATCAGACTGGCTGGCTGACCACCGGTGTCAAGAGCACCACTCGCCTCCCTGGATGAGTTTCAGCCTGCTCTGCTCTCTTTACACCTGGCTGTCTGTCAGTGAACGCATTTAAAACCAACGGAGGCAACATCCAGTATATATGGTGTGCAGCCCAAAATGACTAAATTTGCAGCAGCTTTTCCCCCAATTTTTTTTTTTAGCAATACATTGCGAGTAAAGCTGTAAAAAATTGCGATACTAGAAATTAGTTTGTGAAATTCTTGCCCCTGTAGCGCTAGCAGTAGCCAACTACCTAACAAGGACGTTGAATGTACTTCTGTAACTTTTTTTCCCTTGAACTGACTCTATGGGCCCTATTTTCGTGGCTGCACAACAACCAGCGCAAGCAGCACTCCAACCAT
Organism: Oplegnathus fasciatus; assembly: GCA_003416845.1. Taxonomy (NCBI): domain Eukaryota; kingdom Metazoa; phylum Chordata; class Actinopteri; order Centrarchiformes; family Oplegnathidae; genus Oplegnathus; species Oplegnathus fasciatus. Next base: position 215,394 of record NTHP01000201.1, on the reverse strand, counting down.
ATTTTCCTGACCGTGAAATTTACTTTGCCTGTCTGAGTGGTATTTTGGTGCCAAGCGCAGAGCACACGGTGCACAGGTGGGATGAGAGGCGCAACAGGGGGAGGTTCATTCAAATGAGTCAGCGCAAAGCGAGTTGTTGGTATTTTGGTTGAAAATGGGTCTATACGCTGAGAATAGACGTCTCAGAACCACGTCTGTTTCTGGAGCAACGTCACTCTGCTGTCACTTAATACAAATGAAATACTTGGAGCACATGCACAGCAAAAATGGAATAATGATTCAAATGTAAATAAACTATTTTAATTTAACACCCTCCAAACAGTAGATCGGCATCAAAAATGTACGTTTAATGTGGTGAAAGCAGGAACATCAGTAAATCAGTCTGCACTGATCTATGAGTACGAGTGATTATTACTGTTGACCACAGTTGCTTTATACTGTATGAAAAGCTTCTCCTCCCTGCAGCCATCTGAAGGCAGCAGGACACATGTTGATAAATCTATTACTGGGGCTACAGGGAAACAGCCTACTGTATGTTCTGGGGAAAGAAGTCAGATCCACTGTAGTTACAAGGAAGTTTGTTAAGGTTGATGCTTCACATTTACTTGACTTTGAAATTAGATTGCAGTGATTGGTAAAACGGGGCAAGCATTCCTACAATTTGACAATTTCTTGCAAAAAAAATCCATGTCATTTTTTAAAAATGCAAGATCTTGCAATATCACATGATACAGTGTTTGCCTCTGTTTGACAATGCTCTTTTCTGTCCCAGCAAATTCTCTTAATTTCAACAAATTCTATATACCATTCCTTCGCTCCATCTTACATCCCAAGTATTCACATGAGTCCGTGACCCGACTGAGGCGACATAAAGCAAATCCCCCATTTTCTGCCCGTGCTTCGGCCTAAACGTTTCAGTATGTTGCAAAGGGCTATAAAGTGCAGAGAGTCGCCAGAGGACAGAGATGAATGAGCAAGACACCTAAACACCGCCTAAAAGAGAGGGTTCACGGACAGATGCAGAGCATGAAGAGGGATAAGAGTGCTTGTGTTGAGTGGGGCTGTCGGACTTATTGTGCATGAAAGTCAGGAAAAGCCCGAAGTCCTTTTAAATGGACCACAGTGAGGTGATCAAAAAATCCTCCGATTTTTGAAGGGCAAGGTAAACATGTCCGAGAAATGGCAGTAGTTGGACGCCAACAGGCATTACATGGTGCCACCAGTTCAACCACCGTGCAAACAAACATCTTAATTAGAGACTGAGAGAGAGTTTGGAGGAGATGGTGTTTATATTGTGCTGTGAAGATGGCAGTTAATTCATAGTTTTTGCTTCAAATTAGACTGAATTGGTGTGCAGAGCACTTTATGAGCCACAATATTTCAGTTAAAGTACAGCCATCTGGGTAAATAAAAGTGTCACAATGAAGCTACGACAATAACTTTCTCTGTGCTCACATTGATGTTTTTGTCATTGAGAAACTGATGTTCAAGTACTGAGAGTCTATGAATGGAGTGTTGCTCCATTTTCTAATCAGCTGCCAGATTTTAAGTATCTTAACAAGCAAAATACAACCAAGCAGAAATCATGAATTCATATAGTTCTTGTGTTCAAATCAGTTTCCCAGTGCAGCAGCTCTGAAGCAGACCAGCTCCTGATCACACAATCCACACCCTAAGACCTGTTTCTCTCCTTTGAGAACTTGCGTGGGGGAGGAGGAGGAGAAGGAGGAGGAGGAGGTGGGAACTGGAGTGGGGGGTCCAGCAGGCCTGTTTCCAGATGAAAACCATCTGTGGAGGTTGACTTTACAAGCAGGCCATTCAAATTAACCATCTGAGAAAGAGCAAGGGAGCGAAGGAGGGAGGGAGGAAGGGCAAAAGACGTTGGGGGCTGGTGGAAGTCTGCGAAGGAGACGAGAGAAACTATTCTATGACAAAGAAAAAAACAAGCGATGAAGGAGCGGACAAGAAAAGTGAAAGCTACAGGACCCGTGTTGATTAAATCCACCCAACCATCCATCCATTCGCCCCTGCATCTCATCCTACCTTCCTGAAAAGGTAGCCCGTACTCCATCGCCATGCCCCCCTCAGAGAGGAGAGCCGCCTTCTCAAAGACCCTCCTTGGTTCATCTCTGAGAGCTCCCTCTGCCTCTCACTGCTTTCTGTCCGGCAGTGAAGTTTCCTCTGTGAAACCTCTCCCTTTTCTCTGACAGCGGAGGAGGAGAAAAAACCAAGGGCTCTATTTTGGGCAGTTGCCTGCAGTGGGCCACTGCATGCTCCAGCTCAGACCAGACTCCTCCACAACGCTCCTTGTCCAGTCCTTCTGTCCGCTCTGTGTTCTCCCTCTCTTTCTTTCCCTCTCTGTCTGTGTGTTGGCCACCCTCCCCCTCCCACTCAGCCTCCCATCACGTTATCTCTCCCCCTCATATTCAACTTTTCCCTCCCTCCCTCCCTCCTTCTCATCTGTGTACGGATCTAAATTGCAACTGCTAACCCTTTCTGTCTCTTTGGACAAACATGTGGGGTCTGATGCATGCTTGCACATACAAACACACTCACACATAAATCACCACTCTGTGTGTTCAGTCATGTCCGGTCAAATGTAATTTTGTAAAACATGCCTGTGTGTGTGTGTGTGTGTGTGTGTGTGTGTGTGTGTGTGTGAATGTACTCATCTGTGAAATCTTATTCTGACATTAAGACAGTTGTGTCTTTTGCAGAGATGATTTCACAAACAACCACACACTTGAATGCTGTTTTTGTTGAGTATATAATGTTAGTATTATATTTAAGTATTACTGGGTATTAGAAGTATTCAGAATTTCCTCTGTTTCCTGTCATTTTCTCACCTTTCTCACAAATACAAGAACAATCACCAAGACTGAGCAATCTCTCAAGGAAGTTAAATGCAAAAAATATGCACTTGAAACGTCTTTACTTGAAACCTTTTAAGTTACAGTATGTTGCTCCTTCACAAAACAACCTTCTGATTTAATAACAGTCCCTACATTTTAATGTCTACCACAAGAAGAAAAAAAAACAAAACGTAACAACAGGAGTCAACAAAGCAAAGAAGCAGAAGAACACCGAACCAAGAGGTAGAAACTGATCCAGTGAAGCGAGAGAAGCTCATGTAGTCATGAGACAAATCTTTTCGATGCTCTGAGGCGATGAGGCGCGGCCAAACATCTCCCAGACGTCACCGTGTAACCACACAGCAAATGCCCATGACCAGACAGTAGCAGCTGCACTCACAAACAGACGCACACTCATGCATATGCACTCTAACACACGCATACGGTACAGACGTGTGATCATACCGTATGCGTGAAGCTCACTTAATCACACGCTTACAATCTCTGTGTGTTTCAGGCTCTGCCCGTTAGTTAAGGTGCAGACCAAATTATGACCTGAGAGGGAAAAGTCATGAGCCGTGCAAAAGACGTGTCTGATGTGCAGCTCCTGCGTGGCTTTATGACAGAGGCAGAGAAGCTTGTGCTCTTCTGTACTAGACTGTAGGAAAAAAGTGAAGAATAACATGGGAAATGCCAATAAAAGCAGCCACACACACAAACACACACATACACAGAGGCACACTGGTGCATTTGTGTTTATTTTGGTCTTTGTGGATAAAGTGGGCACTTGGCTTTGGGTGGTAACTCTAAATCGGTTACTCGATCCTTCCTTTCCCAGACAAAATACAACTCACAGGAAGTTGTGTCATAGACGACTAGTGCTGAGTGGGTCCAAGGCAAATACGTATGCTCTAATTTTTGTGTGTGTTGACCTAACATGCGTGTATGGAGGAGAGAGTCATTACTCTGAAGCTATAATAACTACTTTACTAAAGTTCCATTAATCTTTCTAAAACAACCATATATAGGATTAAGGGTGATGTCATAGAATTAGTCAAGTGTGTCTTATCACCCATCACTACCTGCTCAAATCCTATACATCCATGGTGAAAACCCAACTCAGTAGTCATGTATAGAGACACTACAATGTTCAAGGATGTGTCCTTGTCAAGTAATTTCGACTATTTTTTTTTTTTTATGTATTACAGTAACTTACACTTTGGAACAGGCTGAATGTGACGCAGGCCAGTAGCACAGCATACTGTATGTTTCATCACTCTGGCAATACTCATGATTTCAGTGCTAAAATCAAAGATGAGACGAGTTTGATTGAAGTTGTTCATATCTGCCGCTGTACCTGTATCATTCAGTACATATTGGACGATTTCACACCTCCTGATTTACGCCCAGTGCCCACATTTAGTGTCAGTGCAGGAAACAGTGTGCCCTATATCCATGGTGTGGAGGTTGGGTGTTTAACACATCTAACTTTCATCCAGGAGAACAGAGATCATCTCCCTTCACAGACCTGCAATTAACAATTAACTAACCACAACTACAATCTTTCCCTAAGCTTAAGCAAGTGTTTTGGTTGCCTAACCCATATCTTAATCATATCTTATTTGCTATAACCATGATCTTTCCCTACCCTGAACCATACCGTAGTTGCCATCCACAGATACTGTAGAAAGCATTGTACGTAATATTGTCCAGTATTGACATTGTTCATATTAGAAATATCTGTATTATTTTGTGAAACTGGGTTTCAAAATGTCTATCTGACACTGGTTTGAGTTTCCAAAACCTGGTCAGTCTGTTGATGAACTTGACCTTTAACTGTCCTGCACATATGTGTGCACTGCAGGAGGCACAAATAGAAATGTTTGCATCACGTTACATTGCGCTGACAATTGCTCACAAATCAGGGGCCTCGATGTCTGATGTGCCTTTGAAAATAGTCAAGGAAGAAGGTCTAATGTGAACAGAATCAGCTGCTTGGTGCAGCAGCCTGGCTTGATTCCCAGCACAGAAATCCCAGATTGTCTTGTTTTAACACTGCAGTTTGAGTTCCACTGAGACAACCTGATAAGTCATCATCGAGTACAAAAAGCTGGTACTTTGTGTTTGATGTGAACATTGAATGTTTGTTTTTTTGTTGTTGGAAACTCCATGAGTTGGGCAGTAAATTGGATTTAAACAGTAAACAAAGAGTACTTCCTGTGGACACCCATACTTCAGCAGACAAATGAAATACTCTCTGTAATGTATCAAGTAGACACTTGAAGTTGTTCTATAAAGCATTTTATTAAAACTTTCAGCTGTTTTAAAGCATCATTCATGCCAGCTGGAACGCCTCTATCCACTCATACTCAACACCTTTCCTACGCTACTACATGATCTGTCTGCTGGTGTTGTAGAGGCAGATTAAAGATTAATCGGCTCCTTCAACTCTGTAATCTAAGCAAAAGAGATGACTGGACCTGAGAAAAAACAGTGAGTGAAGTAAAAAAAAAAAGAGTCATGCACACGCAGGCTGAAACTCACCATGGTGTCTACGTGTTTGAGAGGGAGGTCGCTGCTCGGTGCCTGTTCAGAAAAGACAAAGACAGAGAGAAACACAAAGTGAGATCAATACCTGCAACACGTCACACCTCAAAAACTCACCACCATGAAATGTTATGTTGTGTCATGTCACATCATCTCCTCTATGTTGAAGCTACACTCAGCGCCATTCTTTGCCCTAATGTGGCCTGGAGCAGAGTGGGGCTCCACTTTGAATGCGTGGGACCATCTATAATCCCTCTGTGCAAATATTTACACAAAGAGACAAGTCTGCTTCCATTAGCCAAGACCAGAGAGTCCATCCGTGGAACTCTCTTTTTCAACGCCATATACAGCTATGGACAGAGAGGGAGAGAGAGAGAAAGAGAGAGAGAGAGAGAGAGAGAGAGAGAGAGAGAGAGGATCAAGCCAAAAGGGACAGGAGGGGAGAGAAATAGAGGACAGAGACAGAAGAGAAAGACAAAAGGAGGGAGAAAGAGAAGAGAGAAAGGAAAGAGAATAAGGAGAGGGTGGGTGTAAAGCCAGGACAGGCTGGGGGTATAGATGAAGGTAAAGAGAGAGGTTCATGGCAGAGAGCAGAAGAAGAAAACATCAGAGCAATCCATGATGTCATGAGCTTGTGTGGGCTCAGCTAACCGCAGACTACCACACATGCACAGATGTTTCTAAATGTAGCATAAAAAAATTCTGTATAAGCAGTATCATCATCAGTCATATCTATATGCAGCAGAGGGGAGTGACTAGTGGCACTTTTCACTGCAGCAAAACTTTATATTTTATACATAGTATACAACAAATCTGTGCACCCTGACTGACCAGTCAGAAGGTATGCAGAGTTGGAGATCTATTGAACCTCGGCTGATTTTCAGTACCGACCAAAAACAGCTCATAAAACTGTAAAAAGTACTGAAAGTTGGAAGTGAGTGCTTAGTCATATTCTTGGGCTTGTTTATAGGCTTATGTTCTCCAAACTAACATATCCAAAAAAGTACTGTTTTGGTAAAAGGTTTGTAAGGTATGTGTTTGTCCGTCTCTCAGTACTTTCTGCCTTCCCTACCCTGTGTGTGGCTCTCAGTCCCAAGTCCCTTTGTTCTTACTGAAGATGTAAATCTCGGGTCACAACAGTCTCATTTTTAAAAACAGCTGGGAACTGTATTTTTTTGCAAATGTTACTCAAACAGGAGTATTATAATTTGCTGGGGACTAGTTTCAGCAGTGGATTAATACGCATCTGGTAAACTCGTAAGAATTTGAGCCAGCATGGCGGTGTGTGTATGGCACTGAGCCAAAATAAAGTACAGTGTGTGTTCATAGTAATGAAGGAACATGTCACCCAGTGCAAC
>NTHP01000201.1:68354-208580 GCA_003416845.1 Oplegnathus fasciatus | reverse complement strand
CCTTGTCATGGGATTTGTTGACAATAAGAAAAATATAGAATATCACTTATCTTTCAAAGTACAGAAGACCAAAGAGTTATACTGTTAAATATTGGTAATCATAATTTGGATTTGAGCACTTCATAGTGGAAGCCTCCTCCATGGTAGTGATCGCTGGACAGTCCCACACAGAGAGCTGGGCTGTGACACCAAGGATGCTCTGCTCCAGTGGAACATAAACAGTAAATGCAAAGGGTAAATTATAGTCTGGCTGTGCAGGCCCCAGAATACAGACTCCAAACGCCCAGTGTAAACCACCAGCCAGGAGGAGAGAGAGAGCGAGAGACCTCAGAATCATCCTAACTTTACCCCAGACTCCAGCCTCACCAGTCACATACTAACTTTAACCTTTACTTAAACAATCAAAAACTAAATAGAATGGTGATTAAATTACCAAGACAATGCAGAGACAACACAGTTGGAAAATGTATTTTGATGTCAGATCATCACTATCTGCCTTCTCCACCAGGTAGGTGTGTAACTGTGTGTTGTTGTTGTTGTTGTACATCAGACACGTGGAAGACAGAGTTACTTCTAGGAATGAAGGGAAAGGAAACACCAGACTGATGTTGGAGTGTCTAAATGCAGAATGTGAATTTGCTTGGAGGCCAGAATTTTCCACAGGCATTTTCACACAAATGGAGCCCATTGTGTGTACACCAAGAAAAGCACACACACAGACACAAACAATTTTCACAATGATATATTCTAACAGTGCGTTTCCGTTTTGTACAATTGCAGCCAGATGGTCGGAGTGTGTGTGCGTGTGAGTGTGTACTGTCGTTAGGAATTGAGAAAGCATGAGAAAGCCTGGGAAGTCGTGTATCAGCAAAATAGTCCACAGAGGAAGTGTTTGCAGTTTCTCTTAGCCCTCTTCAAAGGAAACATTTGAAGAGGAACTGTGGCACAGAGACTGGTAATGGTAAAGACATTCTTTTTATCAAGACAATTATTGCAAGCCAAGCACAATAAGTCTCTGGCTAATCCCAAATTCAAAGCTAGCACGGGGTCTTGGCTTTCATAGACTGTATATTTCATAGACTCAAATGAGTAGATGGTTTAAAATCAGACAATAGACCACCATCCACTCTATCTCAGCCTTTGCTGTGTCATAGTGAATTTCAAGTTCATGGTCAAGAGGTCAATCCCCAGCTATGTGTGCGTTCATGCTCTGGTGAGAAGCTCTGACATCCAAAACTGAACAGCATCAGACACCACTGCATTTAAAAGCTGACAGAAAATCACACCCCTGAAAAACATGAAAGGCAAAAACAGTCACATTTAAGGCTCAGTCACATCGACATATACAGTAAAATGGTCACGTTTTGTAGCAAAATCCATTCTTTTCAATGGGCAAAGGAAATCCACATGAATCTTTCACGTCAAGTTCAACTTTGGTCAACTTTGACAAGCGAATACGCACTGCTGACCAATAGCAAACTGTCTTGTCAGTGCTTTGCGGGGAACGGAGAGCCGGAGAGTCCAAAACAGTATAAGGTATAGTAGTTTATTAGCTGTGTTAACCACCTCTGACGAGTATAAAGCCCTCCACAAAAGAGCAATTATTTCAGTTATGAGACAAGAATCGATGGTACAAATATGTCTCTTGAATAAATTGTGCAAACTTATTGTTCCCTTGGTAACCAGCTAACACAGAGCTTGTTTTCCATCTTCAGTAACTCTTTATTGAATGACATGACATACTATCCTGAGAACAAAATGCCAGGGGGAACATACTGTAACCAGCACAGTACAGAGAAAATAGACAGAAGATTGGAGTGCTATTCTGACTGACTAGTGCTAGTATGTTAGCTACTGGGACACCAGCTCCAGTAGTTCAGCAACTACTGTAGTCCTGCAAGTGGTCCCAATGTCACCAAACTTCAAGCACCATCTATTTCTTGCGAGACATGCGAATGAATTGAATTGTTTTGCCACAATCTAGTGTGACCGGGTCTTAAGGCTGCAGGATTAATTGTATCATGTAATGCAATCTTATTTATACATGACAATCATGTCACATTTGCATTAGCAGGGAGATCTATCACATCAAACCAAGCGCTCCTAAATAAACAGCTTGATCTGACAGTCCCATACCAGTCATAATCATATTGTTTGTTGTCTACGTTAAGACCAAAGAAAATGCAATATATTTACTCATATACACAATGTGAAATTTCCAACTCTAGCGCCTCTCAGTGATCAAAAAAGACACTGTGGCAGACAGTAGTGCACACCAGAATCCTGGATTAAAAGAGAAATTCATAATCTTAAATCATGTTTCTCATGTTTGTCCAGAATTATGCAGCCCCGTGTCACACTGACACTGCAAATTTGAGTTTCTGTCCAACAGCTGAACATCTTTGACATCTGAATTCTTGACACTGCACCTGAATGTACTTTGGCACTACAACAACTGTCAGCCACACAACCACAGAGCAGATTGTTTCAGGCTCTTTAAATCAAAAACACCAGTACACCAGTCTTTAATCATAATTACAAACGATGCTTGAGTAAAGAAGCGGGGGGAAAAAGCCAAGAGCTTTGCAGCACCTGCAGGGAGAGTGAAAACACAAACCTGACATTTCTTGTGGACTAAATATGTAAATATACACTTCTGATCAAAAGTGAAATATATATTGTACTTATCCAACTCTGGATATTGGTTGGACGGTAATTATATCAACTTCAAATGAAAGAAATCCATTGCAGATACTCAGATTTTCTGACTCCTTGGCCCTACAGTAGCTCAGAGCCATGACTTCACCTTGAGCCAAGTCAGCTGAGCATCATATTGCATTTGTTCTCATAAGAGGAGCTAAATACAGGCTGATCTCCAATGTGGTAGCAAAATAGTAACAGACATAATAAAAGACAAACAGTATGACAAAATGTTGCTTAAAAGGAAACAAGCTCAGCATTTTCTGCTTCAAAGCTCAGAGTAAATAAATCTGGGAGTTGTTATCAATACCATTGACCAAAATTACTTCAACAGGTGCTTACAGCTGCATTCTGTCACTGACCTCTATTCTGCACAACTTCTGCCTGTTCTTCTGATCATTGATTAGCTGAAGGCACATTCCCTTTTATTCAAACTTGGTTGTTACCTTTGTAGCTTTTGCCATCATTTGTGTAAGTTATGATGACAGTGAACTCACCAAAGTTATTGCTGAGATTTGGGGGGCGTGGCGACATCGCTACACTGAAGTCACACAAAGACCAGCGAGAACTCATCAGACAAACAAGCTAACAGCCAGATTCAACTTTTGCTCATGTCAGCCAGCTAGGTGCAACAGCAACAGGAACTCAGCTATTCAGTCTGTGGGTGCTAACTAGATAATGACAGATTTATGATCTAGTTTAGTACAAAATCAGTGTCCTGTTCTTGTGGGCAGACAGAGAGAGCAGGAAGGATGCAACACAGATAGTCAGCGCCAAATTCAAGAACTTTACCACACAAGTAATCTTGAGGCCGATAGCAAATGTTCCCCGCCACAGTCCATGGCCCAGGGGTTGGAAACAACTGATGTAAGCAACTTTATTTGGAGGCAAAACTGAAAGTTTTAACAATTCCTCTATGCACAGGAAAAAATGTATGTTTAAACTACAACTATGGCAAGTGCAGTAGGTCAAAGTTGAAGTAGGATGTGGGTCTGTAAACTGCGATTGATGTTAACAGTTTGCATAGTAATTTTACTGTCCGCCTGCGTTTGGCTAACATGGGGTTTGTTTACAACCGGTCTGATCGCTCATGTGTCTTGCCCCATCTGACTTCTTTTTAGTGATGTCACCACTAAGCAATTAAGTTGTTGAGTACAATGTTATTATTACCAAAAACAATGATGACAAAGTACAAAAATAAGGCCTAAGTTGTAATAAAATGAAATTTCCCTTTTTTCCCCTTTTAGGCTGCACATAAGTAGTCCTCTCCAGAATACATTCTCAGACAAGCACTCATTACCTGCAATAGGACTGAGTTTAGGAGCGCTCTGCTTTGTTGTTCATGTTCAAGTGTCCTATATAAAAACTATCACGCGAAAACACACAGATGAAGAGAGACCATCGACACAGCCACGTGTCTGTCTGCTGCAAGTACAGCATATCACTGTGTGACTTTCACCCACAGCTCTTTATCTCTGCCACCGCCGCACCATGTGCTTTCTTTCACATGAGCACAGTGGCTCCTTTGACCAATTTACCAAATTATAGCCCACTCCTTTAAGAAAGCAGAGGTAGCTAGCATGTTGGGAGTTTCCCCCCTGAGTGGCGGGGGCTAAACGTAGCCCAAAGGAGAGCCTCTGGGGAAATGACCAAGGGCTAAATATACAGCTGTGCATCTTTAGATGCTAGAGACACAGCCCATTTAGCTCGGCCCAGCCAGCGGAGTGGTTCAAATCACCGCTTTGGGTGTGTGAGTGTGAGACAAGAGAGTATTGCTCTCGGACAGGAAACAGACAGCATTGATTGTGAGTGTTGGAATGATTCAGTGTTTATGTTCAGTCAGTGAGCTGAGCATGTAATAACTGATTCTCTATGTGTGTGTGAAACTAAAAGAATGAAAGAAAAAAAATTTTTTTTCACAGTTATACTGTATGTGTTCATGATTCTGTGTGTGTGATCTTGTGTTTATTGGGTGTGTGTTCAGGTGCTACCCCCTATCAGGGTGAGTGTAGTCATTAACCACACATGGGAAGCTCTGCTGTTGTTTTTAGCGTATATCCTTGTGTCTATATATATGTGTGTGTGAGTCAAACCAAGGGTGTGTGCCGAGTGTCACTCCTCCTCTCATCTCCTCCACACCTCCCCCCCTCTCCCTGGACGGCCTCGTACATTTTTAGGACAATTTGGAAACTTAAAAAACACACGCCATCTGGACTGGCAGAGCGTCTACGCACCAGCTCTACTCCAATGTTTACAATGCCTTTTGGACAATAGCCCACACCGAGAGCTTAGCGGTTTTAGACATGCCTCGATGTGCTTATGTTTCAAATAAGCTGCTGGAATGATGCAGAAACTTTCATTTCGCTTTGATGAGAAATTATGCAGCATTCCTCACCGGTAATGAAATGACAAGATGAAAAGCTACATGTGCAGTCGCAAACCATGCTGCACTAAATTATTGTCAAGGGGCCTAGTTTGCAGAGAATGAAACTGGAAAAATGTGCACATTTAGACACTGTTTTCTCATGTACAGTAGGAAACTGAAACCAAAACAATGCAGGCTGAGGAAAGAAATAAAAATCTAAACAGTAATTGGTTCTTCTGAAACACCATTTATTGTTGTGACTGTGGATCTGTCTCAAATTGAATTATATTTGCTTGTTTTAATCCACTGGAAGCACTAGCTGTGGGTAACAACATCAACACAGTTCTGTTTCAGGTAGCTTGTAACTAAAAAAAAAAAATACTGAATCAACTTTAAAATACTTCCCTCTGATTGTCTACATGTCGTGGTATGAGAGTTGACCCACTGTGTCAAACACTATCCAGTGGGTGAAACAGGCTGACAGATGTGACACAGGACACCTGTAGGGGCTCCTGACTGAAATGTCCAACAGTGCCTTCTAGTGGTAATAAGCACAAACTGCAGGCCTAGACACTAGGTGACATGATGATGGTTTACCTGAAGCCTTTGTATTTAACAGTAAAAATCCATTCAGTAAATTTAAAGTCCAAATGATGCTCATTCCTTCAGAGTGAGTTTCACTACTTTCAGGATGTGGGTGAAAACTGTGAATGTGTTTGTTTGCCTTCAAAGTAAAAGCACAGCTGTTTGGCAAGAGCTTTAAAACAAATGTTTTCCCATCTAGTGGCTGCCTAAAAAGGCAATCCTGCTTCACTGGAGCTAGAGCCACCCCAGGGCCAATTCCTGCTTGATTTAAAAGATGCAAAATGTAACGTTGAAAACATGATGCTTAACAAATTAGAAAATTAGAGGACAAATGGAACGGTTGCTGTCACCTGCAAAGACTGTTGGTTCACTCTAGACTTCAGTGTAAATCATGTATGATATACATCTATGCACAGTATTTACAAGTGCACATTTTCCTCCAAGAAGAGAGTAACACCATTTCATTGATGTCTTCCACTGTCATACTTTTAGGATTTGACAAAACTTTTCAAATGTGTAAACCAACACTCATTTTGTTACTTTTTAATTACATTAATGGTTTGCTTGGAATCATTGATTTGGACAACTGAATTTTGTAAAACCAATAACACAATATGGTCACATTCATAACAGTTACAGTACCAGTAAAGGCTGATAAACAGTGATATTCACGTATGGTAAAGCTACTTCATCAGGTCCAATAACACACAAGCAAAAGTGCACACACACAAAGGCACACCCAAACACACACAAAGCTGTTCCTCTCTCATGCTCTGTGGTCCTTCATCTGCAGCTTTCACACAGCCATGTCCCAGAAATGTAAACACAGTGCTGAGGAGGGAGGGGCTGTGTAGGCCTGTGTGTATCCAGGGTGAGGGTTCAAGTTGGAGTGTGTAGGCTTATTCCCATTCCCACCCCCTTGGGGTATGGGGGCTTCTAAAATACCAGGGATCCCTTAGGACCGGAGGAGAGGAAAGTGGACGGTCCTCGCTGTGGGAAAAACCCCTGAGCCGCCTGTGACCCTAAGCCACCTCTGCCTTCTCTGTGTTTCTCACCCCGCCTGTCCCTGCTCCTACTGATACAGACCCGGCCGCTCACTCTGTTATGTAACCAAAAGCCTTTTCCAACATGTGAGAGAGGAGGGAGTCTCTAAAGGTATCTGCCAAGTATTTTTACTCCTTGAGGGTGTGTGTGTGTGTGTGGTGAGGGTCTACTCAGTCACACCCACGTGCACACACACACCTATTAAACAAGTCGCTTTTTCTCCTCCACTCTTAATATTTTAACTCTGCATATGTCCCAATATGGTAACAACAAAGAAACACCATGAAAATAACCTCGAAAAAAGTGAAAAGGAATTGTGCAAGCCTTATCTATACAACTGTACTTCATCACTGCGCTGAACTTCCTGTGCGTGTCAAATATGTTCTGTTATCCAATCATTTATGAGTTATAATAATAGACAAGTATGTACACTATGTAATGTAGTTTATAACCTAAATGACAGAATAAGTTGTATGTCAGTGCCTTCCAAAATGCCATTACAACAATGATTCATATGACTGACTTCTGATCTGTTGGTTCAGGTCCTGTTAGATTTAAGCACAACAGACCAAAGCCCAATTCTGGACGCATCCACGTGGCCGTTAGGGTCAGTGTGACGTATATTTCGTCCTCTGCCCAGGTGCGCAGTCAAATTTTGGCCGGCACGCAGACTTTACACACTACAAGCATGCCGACTGTGCTAGAGAGCAAGTTTTTGAAAGCAAAGCCGTGTGAGGAGATCCATCGCCACACAAACCTTTATAACTTGTATATATAATCTTTAATATACAGTTTTGTTTTGTTTTTACTTTCTTGTTGTTCAGCCAAATACAACAAAAACATCTAGAACGCATGTGTGAAATGCATCTGCATACAAGTCTGCAGCTGTCCACATCCGTATTGAAGTACAACCAAGAAACTTTAAGACTCTACAGCCACGTTAGCAGCTCTGTGTGGCTGTACTGCACAGCAGTACTTTAAGCTAAATGCTAAGATCAGCATACTAACATGCTCACAATGACAATGCTAACATGCTGATGTAAACATATATAGTGTTTACCATGTTGACCATCTTAGTTGCGTGTGATAGCACACATTAGCCTAACATTTGCTAATTAGCACTAAACAAATAGCAATTTTTTTTAATACTGTAATTTTGCAGGTATTTGGTCATAAACCAAATCAAAGTATTGGACAAATTTGGTCAAAACTTTGACCTGATGATGGCACAAGATGAAATGTTCATTTGGTGGGGGGGGGGCATGAATATGTATACCAAATTTCATGGTAATCCATCCAGTAGTTGTCAAAGCATTTCAGTCAAAATCGTAACTTCATGGTGGCGGGGATGTTGGCATCTGATAACCAGCAGTTACGTAAGTTTGGAAAGCCTGACATAACTAACCAGGCTGTGGGTGACCACAGTCTGAACTGATGGTTCTTCATACTGTACTTTCTAACACTGGTAAGAACACTGGAGAGGGTGAATTACAGCTGAGCTTGCAGACTACTCCATTATGGCAATAGGTCATACTGAATGGGACTGGAATTGTTTTCACTCTCTTAACTTCAACACTTAACTTGGTGGGATGACTTCATAAAACTGCAGTTTACAAGCCACTGTTTACTTATAAGTCAGCAATGTAAACTGACAGGCCCAGTTATTTTTAACTACATGAATTGCACGTGTGTTCACAATTTACCTGTTTGATCAAGAAGGAAAAATGAACTTTCTGTGTGTTTCTTAGGTGCGAAATGAGTACGTTAACTTTTAAAAACTTTATTTCAGTGCACTTCATATAGCACTTTTCAAAATGGACATAAAAACAAGGACACAAACGGCACAAACTATAAGTTTACAGAACAGTGAAAGTGCTTTCTCTGCGTCCTTAACAAATTACCTACTTTTAGGTAATTGTGTGGTAAAAGCCCTGTTAATGAACGGGGGAGTGATGGTTTGACAGTATGGTAACACTTTTGCTTGCTTTTGGATCAATAATTGTGTCAAACAAGGTAACAAAATGCATGAAAGTAACTGTGCCACTATGTTCCAGACATCATCGATTTGAGACTGAAAAATCACTTTCCTCCATCTTAGTTGATGCCTGCAGAGAAGAAACTGACCATGACATCCATCCTTAGGTCTTATGTAATACATACACACTTGATAATGCTGGATTATCACGCAGTGCACTTAAAAAACACTAACACATGACGCCTGGCTCTTATATTAAACATGTCTTTTTTTTCCCAGGGAACTGAGATCATACTGTTACAGGATGCCTGGTTGGTGCTTGTATACACAGCGTAATACAGGGCACATCAGGGAAATATGTGTGGTTCTAAACACAGCGCTAATTGGACCACATCTAGATCATCTTTGCCCCGCAGTTACTCATTACTCAGCAATGTCCTGGCCCTGTTCCCCCACTACACAAGACCTATAAAAAAAAAGAAGCTGGATGACGTAGGTGTTCGTGGTTTATGGTTTTCTGAGTGTGCATATCTTTGCTTGTGAGTGCATGCATTCTTTATGTGTGTTTCTGGGAGGGAATGTGTTCAGATGTGCAGTCTACCTCATAAGAATCCCTAATATCTCGCTCTCTTTCTCGCTCTCTCTCCATCCATCCTCTCATCCAGGCTTTGTGTTTGTGCAAAATAAAACCTATTCCTGGCAGAGCCGGCTCGACATGAGGGCACATCTGAGGAATTCTCCCAGCATGCTTTACAGCAAGCCGTGCACGTCCAAGTGCGGGGGTCTGGTTGGGGGTAGTCACTTCTGTCATCATCGCAGTTGGATGGGATCTTCCAACCACACATCATCAATTACAATAAACGGGCTGCCAGTTGGCGTCACCTTCCCACAGTGAGCTGTTTCATTCTGAATTCACTCTGTAGACTCCGTAGTTGGTAACTACATGTAGTGGGTTACTATATTTAAATCTCTAACAGGCAACACTAATTTTACTTGAACATGCTGGAGCAGTTGACTCTTAGAAAATTCTTGTGCCTTATTTCTGTCAGTTATATAGCTGTGGCTTCACATAAGTATCCACATTAGCTCAAAAAGCAGCTACTAAATGGACCTAGTGGTGAGGTCAAGATTGAACTTTCAATCTCAACTTTTAAAAAAGTACTCCGCCGATTGAAGATTGCACTCCTATAAAACTGTGCATAGAAAAAAGGAAAACTGAGCATCTACAACCTACATCTACAAGGTTGTGTGATAAGATCTAAAGTCCCACAACACCTACTAAATGGTCCTTGCGGTGAGATTGTTTAGTCAACGTTTGATTTTATCAAAGCCAAAAAGATGTTGGAGCACCTTGAAGACAAGTCAGAGAGAGTGCAACAGGGAACTGTGGGGCAGTGGACACACACACACACACACACACACACACACACACACAGTGACTTCTTGCATGTTTTACTTGAATATTGTCATCATTCACTTCAGATCTCTGCAACTGGAATAATCTTGCAATCAGCACACTTCATCTGAAATCAGTTGCGATGGGTTGCGCACCCCAACGTCAAAGAAGACAAAAAAAGGTGAGCGGTACAGTAGTTCTGAGATTTTGAGAGTCTTGTAATCTGTTCTGTCTTCTGTCAATTTTCAACCATTGAAAATTAAATCTAAATCATGACAGTCTAAAAATGCAGAAGTATCATACTTTTAACTTACATTTACAAAACATATTAACCTTTACCAATACAACAATTATTTCCATTTTTTTAGTCAATTCAGAAAATGTATTTCTCAAATAAAAAACAGTAAAGAGCACCTCTGATAAAACAGTAAATCAAAAGGCAGCACTTGTTATTCTTCTGCTGAGAAACTGCTGCATGAAAATACCTGATTTTCATTTCATTCAACATTGAAATGGTGAGCGCCATCCTCCGGTAATAAAGCCGTATGTTTTTTGTAGCTCGTCCATCTCAGTGGAATGTCTGGATTCTCAAAAGAAAAAGTTTTTTTTTCCAACATTTCTCTCCGACTAAGTTAATATATGGTCGATCTTGCAATCAGTCTGCACCTGAGTGGGGCAGTAAATCATGTTGGTCTCTGGCAGTGAGCGAAGGAATTCACCAAACAAGGGGCTGAGGAGAGCTGACACACACCTCAGGCTGGAGTACTGCTGCTGGGAACGCTCGCAGGCATGCACGCCCGCACGTCCACACACAAACACAAACCACATCATCCACTTCCTGTCATACAGAGCCACTACCATGGCTGTGCACCAGAGAGGTGACACATACTGTATGAATGATTTACTCATCTATGTGATATGAACTATAATATAAATTCAATAGAGCACAGCAGCTCGACACCTCAACTCACTGTAACGTTTCAGGTGCATAAAAGCACCCGTGTGTTCAGCCCATATCTACTTCACATGCTTCATATTTTTCCAACAGCCATATTGTTCATCTGACTGTATTTTTAGGCTACCAGAGAGCATGACCATTTTTGCCTTGAAAGCCACTGTCACTCATAGCTTTATCAGTTTTCTTATCTTTTGTTTCTCCGCTCTCCTCGGTGGTAAAGGTGCATCAACAAATGTTTTACACCTCAGCTCATCAGCATTTATGAGAGCAATCAGCACCTTTAATGCAGGCACAAAAGCCCCTGGGGAGACTCTTGTTGGCTAGCCAAGAAAAAAGGAGATAAAATGGAGACAGAGGCCCTACGGCTTCTACTTCCTTCAGCCTTTTCTCATTCTATGAAAACAGATCATTGGTGAGGAAGAACAGAAACAGCTTCACTAACAAATGTTTTCCTGTATACTGTCTGACTGACTCATAAAACATGATTATTTTCATCTGCCTATGAAGGTCTGATGCAGTATTGTGAATACTGCAGTCACACTCAGCTGTACTAAGACTTTTCTAGTAGCAACCTGAAGTTGGCTGGCATCAGAACAAATGACCAGAGCTGTCAGCAGAGTAGTAGCAGCATTTACAGACTACAGGTTAAGTTAGAGAAGTAAATGTCATATGGAGGGTAAGTTTGTGGTAAATTATTGCACTCCAAAGGTGTTCATTTCAGAAACCAAAGAGCTGAGGCCAAAAGCAGCCCTTTAACATGCCCGGAAAGCTTAGCCCATGCGGCAGCACATCTTAAACAGATGTCTTCATGCAGAAAGCATCTAGTGCCAAAGCATCTGCAGAGGATAATAACATGTTCTTGCTTGATTACTGCAGCTTTTATTAAAGAAAAAAAAGACATTTCGAGAAATATTTTCTCTGTGAGCATAGAAAAGTGCAGGGGATATTTTGCTTTGGTTTGTCAAGCACCCAAAACCATTTAAACACACAACATACGACAAAGAGAGAGAGCAAATAATCTCCAAGTCTAACACTGCTTCTAATGCCAATACCAAATAAGGCAACACAGCAAGCATGTTTTTTATTGCCCTTGCAAAAATCACTTCATACTCAAACTACGTCCCACTTTGTTCAGTGCTATTTTAACCACCAAAAGACGTCATCATGATATAGCAGATTCAAGGACACAGCTTTGTATTTACCTTTCTTATCTAGATGATTTTTTGTTTTCATGCCACAGCAGCCAACACGTCCAAAACTTAAAAGCCCCTGAACTCTGAATTTTAGCAGAACAGAGAAAACAACTGCCAAACAATGGTTAAATCAAGTAAAGTCTGCCTTATTTATATAACCACAAATCACAAGTTTGTCTCAGGGGGGCTCCAGATAATGGTTCATTATCTGCAATAGTAACTGCCTTGTTAGTGGAGCTGATAGAGGCTGTTACCTCCCAACCCTGTTTGCAATAATTCTGCACCAGGAAGGACCCAATAATGCCTGCTGAGCACGTACAGCATGGAAGCAATTACTAAAACAAAATAAAAAGTGTTACTTACCAGCTCATAGTTTGTCGCTGGAACACAAGATGAAGACACCTAAAAACAAAAATAGAACTGGTGAGTCATATTGTTGCTTATCTGCAGTTGTGTTATTACAAGAACATTATAAATAGCAATTGACTTGTAACTTTCCTGCATTTATTGCATTTAGGTTAGACTCTATGGAGCCATTTAGCATCTTTCAGTTCACTGTTTCATTTTTACAGCCAACAACTTCACTGTTATGGTTCATTCTCACCAACATCATCAACCTCATAACTGTTTTCAGTGAGAAAACTACTGTATACTACCTGCTCAGCACCAAACAACAGACAGACAGAGTTAGCGACTAGCTGGTGAACACAGTGGAGTATTTAGCAGCCAGACGCTAATTGCTATTACTCAGCTGGATCTAAAAATAGGTGACTGTATAAAGGTGATAATATGTCAGTGTTGTGTTTGCAACACCTTTTTGTGCTGCCCCCAAGTGGCCAAAAAAATCAATGAATGTAGCTTTAAATAAAACTATTTATGACGTTCTTAGAGTGCTGTATGCAGCATTTCCATCAGAAAGGACAGTGTTTAGAACGGGCACTGGTCAAGCATGCCCACTACAATAGTGACTACAGAACTTAGCAGTGCTATCAGGTTTAAAGGACAAGGTAATAACAGAGTGTTAGCACTGCAATAACCTGATTGAAAAGCTTAATTGTTCATCTCTCCAACTAGAACTCGGACGATAGTCAGTGGTAGGATTGCTTCAACAGAACTCATGATCTGTCAAGCGCCTGGGCTAATCCGATTACCATCCGACAGTTTCCATAATCATTCGGTGAGCTCTGACCAAGAGAATGAGGACTGAGGCTGATAAACAGGAAGAATATAATGATGATGGCCTCTAACAGAAGATTCAAATGAAGTGCTTCCAGAAAAAGATGACCGCTTGATGAGGATGAAGACAAACAGGATGTCACCACTGATGTTTCCTTCCTGTGCATGTCTGTATTCTGTCCCTTGGTTCCTGTTTCACCATCATTTTTCTGACACTGCACATGGAAAAAGATCCCTACAAACCTAGTTTTCTCCAGTTAGCCATGTACACCACCATCTCCTGTGTAGATAACTGACAAACGGCAAACGACAGCCGATTCCAGTAGGCTCTTGACTTGTTTGTATCCTTCATCCTTCTTTTATTACTACTACAGAGCTGTGTCTGTTTTAGCTTTGAAAGATTAGGCCTCAGGGTTATCACAACTGTTGACCTCTAAAAGCACCTTTCATCTTTGCTACCACTCTCCTTATCCAAGACTAATTGTGTCATTGCATGAACACAAGCCTTCTGCTAGTCTGTTGGGGTCTGCTTTGTGTTACTGCTGAAGGAAGCACATTCCCTGTCTGCCCGCAAAAATAAAATAAAATTCTGGCCCTCTTGATCATAATTAACATCTTAACGTTTCACCTTTCTAAAACGCTGTGTGCTCTCATTAAACTTTGTTGCAGCTTTACAGAATGTTATTGGGCTGAAATTGTAGTAAGAGTTAGACACATACAGAACGTGTCACAGCTTAGTTCAGTTAATAGATATTGTGAATAATGTTTCAAACGTTTATGATTTACCTATTTTTTTACATAGGCATAATATACAGTATGAAAACATCGTTTCTAAATTGACTCAACATATTTTCGGTGTTTCTGTACTGCAGTGTCTTGTTACTTATCAGCCTACATGCAGCACACACTGATATGTATATGCAATAAGCTAATAGTGCCCTACACATTGGTGTAATTTATCAGTCAGGCTCTTATTCCAACCCCTACCAAGTAATTTGAAAGTAACAAAGCCCCAAACAGCTAGTATGGTTAAGGAACTATTTAATTGGATAAACAATCTACTGTACTGTTGAGGTTTAGTGTGTTGGATGTCCCCCAGTAGTGGATGCTTCCAAACCAAACTAAATGGACCACTGGATGACTGCCATTGCAATGTAAGGATGGCTGATTGGATTCACAAAGTTTAGGATGTGTGAGTCACCTTGGGTCATTAAAGTCTCTTAGTCTCTTTTATAGCTGTTACCCCATCTGGAATACAGGAACGTTAACTCTAAACAGGAAATGGCCTTTATCAGCCTTTATCAGATTACATGTTTCAGTCCCTTTTAGCAGTAGAAGCACTGACATGAAAAGAGGCAGTGCCTAAATTTAAGACATGCTAGCTGTTAGTACTTAGTTAGTACCTTCCCATGCAAGCTTGTAAGATGGTAAATACAAAATCTCCAAGAGGATGCCACTTTAGTGGCGAAAGTGTGGTCAAAGGAATAATCTTTTCACATATTTCACGGGGTCAAAATGTTCCTCTGTGACCGCTGTCTGTCACAGTTGCCCAACACGCTGTCCTATGTATCAACAGGCAACTTGAATGATGGCATCCCAATGGAATGCGTCTCTGTTTTTGAGAATTTCATCTGGCATGGTGGAGTGTGTCTGGAGCTGACAGGATACAGTATCTCTGTCTGGCTCAAATCACCTCCTTTACAAGTTATTCTAACCCTCCCATAACCCCCTCCATTCCCCCAAACCCCCTTCCAACTCCACCGTCCTTATCACTCCACGCACAACGACATGCCGTTCTTCCCTCAGAGGCCCGGCTCCTTCGGGTGCCCCCCTTCTGCCCTGTCTCCTCAGGCCTGCTCAGTGTTTCCACCTGCCGCTGCCTCTGCTGTTGACAGCTAGTCCACCTGCAGTCACAAATCATTGAGTACGTTTGCCTGCACACTAGTAGCCAAGTTTTTGGAGGGTCCTGGAACATCCTGGTTAGAGAAACGTGAAAATGGTCTTATCCTGATTTTTAAAAAAACATGCAAACCGTGTAATTCCAAATCTTGTGGCATGTTTAGGCCCTTTTTACTGTCTGCTTTTTGCTCAGGGAGGTAGTTATTGAGAGTAACAGCCAATATGCTGGTAAGTGATATGACCTATGTGTTATTTTATGTTGCCCATGTATGTAGTTTGCTAGTATTAGTGTTTACATAGAAGTAAAGCCCATACACTACACCCCACACACCAGATCCACCCACACAGGTGTTTTCACTCATTTTGCCTGATTAGACCTCTTCTCAGGACCGTGTGGGCATGTGCAGACAGTGATTGATTGACATCTCCCTCACTCTGTTGTTAGCTTTAGTGTGCCTGTGGGGGTAGGACAACTTGAACATTCTTATTAGTACATGGAGTACATGGTGACCCCATGTCATTCCCAACAGAGCTTTGCTAAGGTTCAACCCGGGCACACGTCTAACACACCAGTGTGAGCCAATATAATAAACCATAATATGCTTCCTCATGTGGGCACAGTAAGGGGCACAAGGTCGTCTGGCAAAAGAAATTGGTCCTGCCTAGTTTTGCCACACCACAATGGAACATTATCTGGAAATGCAGTGTGTTGACCAATGAAACGTGTGCAAGCACATAAATCAGGTAGAATACCTTATAGCATTGAGATAAGCTACTTTCACTTTACAAGTATCGAGGTGGAGGAGTTGTACAATCCTTTCTCACAGAATCAGAAAGTGTCATCCTGTGTCTTGGTGTTTGATAAACCTTCAAACTGGACTCCACCTCTGCAGCCCTAGAGTTGTTTTGCATTAGTGCTGTTGTCAGTCTGAAGTCACCATTAAGTCATGTAGATGGATACAATGAACATTACTTTGACTGGGCAACCTTTCATTCAAAGATTCAGCCATCAGATAGACAGATACATTGTGAGGAACTGATGGGAAATTTAATCATGAAATGTGACTTTTTGGGGACACCGTGCCAGCAGACGACCGAGTGTAAAACATGACACAAAGAGCCACTTCATGAACAAGTCTCTTCTCCAAACATCAAAAAGACTATGGCAACTGACATTTAGTTAAATGTCATGTCTAATAAAATTCATACTTTTTATTCGCACTAAACAGAGTTAATTATGTTTGAGACAACATCAATGCCAAGTTAGCCAATGTCGCCAGTGTGATAAAACCTCTGATGTAAAGGTCAGATTGAGGGGGTAGGTAGTCTGCCCACATCCAAATAGCTCACATTCTCCCTCATGCTAAGTAGTTGCCTCTTAACTTGTTGCTGTAGTGGAACTTTGCACTATTGCAGTCTGGTAAAGCAGTCACAGTCAGGATCTCCCAGAAACCACAGGGAATATTTATCTAAAGGCAGGGTGCAGGTGAGCACTTAGCAGTGGGTTAGCCACATGTCAAGCAGTGGGAAACCACTAGGTGAAAAATACTCCTGACAAAAAACATCTTATCTGAAAAGTAGGCATGGAAAGAGGTAATAAAGCTCATACGCGTCCATTCCAAAAATGGAGGCATGTGAGTTACAGATTGTTGCTCATGATGTGATTTTAGCCACACTAGCAGTGTACGGATAGGAATGTTTATCGGTTGGCCCAACACTTTGGTCCAGACTGAAATATCTCAACAAATATCGGGTAGATTGAAAGTGAAGTGAAATGGTTGGTACAGATATCCATGGTGCCCACGGTGAGTCCTATTGGTGATCACTTGATGTTTCTTCTGGTGCCACCATGAGGTTGACATTTGTGGTTTTGAGTGAAATGTCTCAACAACTATTGAGGACAAATTGTAATAACTTTGGTGATCGCTTAACATCTGGTGCAATCAGGTCAAAATTTCCATTTGTCCGACATTTTGGTTTATGACTATAATGCAAATGTTAGCAAGCTACCACACTCAACTAAGGTCATGAACATGATAAACATTTTACCTGCTAAAACATCAGTATGTTAGCATTGTCACTGTGGGCATATCAGCATGCTGATGTTAGCATTTAGCTCAAAGCAAGACTGTTCAGCCACAAAGAGCTGCTATCTTGGCTGTAGCTTCTTAGTCTCGTTTATTTGCATCCTCCAAAAATAAGTCAATTCAAAGAATAAGTTCAGATTTTTTTCAAGTCCATCTTCAAGCCATATTCACATGCCATATGTAAAAATACTCTCAAGCTATCACAAGACAAGATCAGAACATACCACAGGCCTAAAACCATACTTAAATGTATATTTTTATACCTGAATCAAGCATGGAAACAGTCCATGAAAGAATGCAATGGACCAATGTAACCAATGGCTTCTGAATCACATTTGAATTCAGATGAAAACCTACACAAAGCCTTTGTCCATGCTCCGCTGTGCGTGAGGAGGAGGCCTGGCGAGAGTGTGTGTTGATGCTATCGGGAGTATTCAAATGAGTGTAATATAATAAAGAATAATTGTGTTGTTGCATTCCGTACATGCTTGTGTTAACAGCATTAAACAAGGGCCCATTTCCTGCAGACAAAAGTCCATGTCAGACGTCTCTGGCTTGTAGGACAGCGTTCACATGCAGTGAGCTTCCTGCTAGCTACTGACACACTCCAGACACAGTCATGTTATGTAACTGATGTCAGTCTCCCAGGTCTGAATATGTTAATGACCCTTACTAATGACGAGACCGGTGTAGAGCCTGAAATAAATCAATTGATTCATTATTTGGGTAAACAACCTGCAGTAAAACCTCTGCCATGCTTATGTCTACAAATCTCAAGCTCTAAAACAGCAGAGTGATAAATCGTGGCTGAGAAATGCACATTCCAGCTTTACTCCACGCAGTCAAATGATTGCCATGCAGGTTAGCTTGCTTCCACTGTGGAAAAGAGTGTGGGGCCGTTCCCCGGCCCTCTGCGCTGGCATATAAACACACGGCTGCCCTGAGTGCTTTTATGTTTATCCAGCTCCTTGCATCTGGCACATCCCAGCAGAACTATTCAGTGTGCAAATTCAATTTGTGAGCCGTAACCAGTAACAGAAGGCTTTTCTGCCGCCGTGATGGTGGAGTGTGCCAGACTGCGGGTTCGTATGGACTTATTGGGATATTATCAAAGCACAAAGGAATGATGGGAGAGCTCTGGCCCAAGTGCCCATGCCCCTTCACTTTGTCTTTATCTGCTTCTCTATGTATAATCACTGATTTAAAACAATGTTGGTGCATCTACTCTATGTGCGCTGAATGATCATTTACTAGAATCTCTGCGCCCACGCTCATTTTGTATTCTTTAACTTGTCTTGTTCTACCGCTCTACGTCTACATTTTTCTCTTTTCTTCTGTCTGTCTGTGAAACTTATGGCCTCTGTTTTTCCTCCAGGGAAAGTTTTGGAAAATCTCAGATTTATTGAACAGATTGGACTGCAGGACATGTACACGACTGAGCAGTCTCCAAACACTGTTCTCTGTCTCAGTGTCTCAGTTATGTTTCATAGCATAAGAAACACTTCAGGAACGGCAGGGCATGCGTGTGTTTGTGTCGGTGTGCATATGTATACTACACGTATTATGAGTGTACTGTCTTGTATACAGTACAATTTGTTAGATTAGTCCATTAATCAATTAGTCAATCAAGACAAAATTAACAGCCAACTATTCTGATGATCGTTTCAGTCATTTATTGAGTAAAAACAACAAACATTCTCTGGTTCCAGCTTCTCTAATGTGAGGATTTGCTGCTTTTCTCTGTTTTACATCATTATAAACTGAATATCTTTGAGTGTTGAACTATTGGTCAAACAAAACAAGACATTTGAAGAAGTCACGTTGAACAACTTGGACAAATTTCTGAAATGTCATAGTCTAAATAATTAACTGATTAATCAGAAAATAATCGCCAGATCATTTGAAAATAAAATAATCATTACTTGCAGGCCTACAATGTGTGTGTATGCACCATCCACGTGTGCCTGTATGTGTGTGCTGTACTGTAAATGAAAACGTCATGGAACAAGTTTGTGTTTGTGTATACTTTATAAAGATTGAGATCGACGTCACTGCAGTAGCAAATAACCAAACAGAGAAAAACATGTGATAGATCAAATTAATATGAAGATAAAAAAACATAATGAAGAACACATACTTTATGTTATTCTGCTTGTGCATGAATAACTTGAGCCCCAGAGGGATCTGACAGCCTCTGTATGTCCCTGCCATGTTTCTTCTCCACGGCAGAGACTCAAAAGTGGCCTTCTGCCGACTGGAGCGCCTGTTCAGTCTCACCCCGTCTTTGTTGGACAGGAGTAACGGCGTGGAGAGGGGAGAAGCTACGGCTTGTTTCTTTTGTTCCAAAGTTACAGCGGGGGTCACGTTCCCTTCCCAGGCTCTTTCAGCTAAGGGCCGGTATTTACCAGCACGCTAATTTACACATTTAGCATGGCTCTCACTGTCTGGCACCAGGCCAAGGGGAGGAGGACGAGGAGGAAGGGGGAGGGCGTGGGCGAGAGAAGAAGGCAGCCATGAAGGATCAGGGTTGAGGGGGTGTGTACGCCCTTTGGCATCCATAGCGAAAGTCCTTGCTTAAAGAGCTGGTTGTATTTCCAATCACACAAGTTTTCCATCTTCTGTGCTATTTTTGATGGGAAGAAACCCAATTTCAGTTTTTTCACTTTTCAAGTCATTCTGTACTGAAGCAACTCTTTGACATTTTGGGCAAACTGTTTGTTTGCCGTTTTACCCAGAGACAGATGAGTAGATCAATATCTGTTTCATCTCTGTATGTACAGTACAGAGAAATGTCTTGGAGGTGTTTTGCTTAGCTTAGCTCAAAGACGAGAAGCAGGGGGAAAACTTCAGCCTCTGTCAAAAGTGAATAATGGTCTTTGAGCATCTCCCCATTTTGTATCTTAGTGACACTGTTAAAATGAAAACATTTTTCCACATGATGTCATTGGACATCTGCTCACTCACAGGAGAGGTTAGGAACCAGTGTAAAGACATGTACGCAGATGAACTGAACAAGTCAGAGAGGAAAGGGTGACTACACGCCAAAAGAAGTGGAGTATATCAAGGGAAATAGTTTAAGATCCCCTCTAGATATGTTTAAGACATACAGAATAAAAATATTGGAATAATATTTTGTGCCTGATATGTTTTTTCACAAAAAAAAGTTAAATTACCTCATTAAAAATTCTTAAAATTGCACCTACTTCTTCTTCCTCAGAGAAAAATCCAGAACTAGAATATATATAATATATTTATATATATAATATAGAACAAATATTGTCCATTTCAAAGGTTTAACTGCTGGACAAAGGATGTCTCCTACCATTGAGGTTTCAAGTTTCCACATCACATTTGTGTAAGTTGCGTACTGGACACAGTTGGCTTCCAAACTAATTGTAATGTCACAAATCATCTCGTACGTACACGTGTTGAACTGAGATTTAATGTGAGCACAGAAGAAAAACTTTCCCCCTTCAGCAGATGAATGTGAAAACAGCCTCTTAGAGTCAAACTCTGCACATACATCATTCTGCACGTTGAAGGTCAAACATCACAGTGAAGTAACAATAAGCAAAACATATTTTTGAGTGGAGGGTGACTTTAAAGTTTATTCTACCCATAAACCACAGGACTGACTGCCAGGTCAGAAACTAGTCCCAAAAATGATTGAAAATGTCGATGTATGCCTGCCACTGTACCCTTTAATACACAGAAAAATAACCACATAATATGATATTACAGTTATTGTGGTAACTGTGCACACTAATATTTAACATGGTGGAGTGCAGGATTTGCCACAGTCTTAACCAAGATCTTATATCACTGTCCTGTGCTCTTGAGGACAGACAAAAGAAACAAACTCACCACAAGGTCCATTTAGCAGCTTTCAATCACATTACATCATCATCGGCAGATGCAGTTGCCCAGTTATCACTGAGTTGTATGTTATGTTCAAATCACTATTTTTCTGAGCACTTTACATCTGCAATTCCATGACAACGGGCATCAGCGGATGAAGATCATGTGATATGATTGACAGCTCCAGAACAGCTAATAAATGGACCTTGTGGTGACATTGTTTTGCCAACAACTGTCAAAATCAAGGACTTTCAACTTTACATTGGGTTCAGTTCTGTTTGTATATTTTGAGGAAGCTCGCACTATAATAGCTGCTATCCTTCTAAACTACATCGACTTTGTATGAGGAGTGCCTCAGCCCGGCTGTTGTCAGGAGGGAAATTGGACAAGCTGAGGCGAGTCAACCACTGTGGCATTTAGCACACCAAAACAAGATGAGCTGTTAACTTATAACTCAGGCAAAAAGCCCCTGGGACGGAAGGATATTTATGTTAACATGCGAGGATCTTAGAGGCAACTGCTGCACTAACTCACCCTCACACCTACACACTCTGCTGTATCTAATGACAGATGGATGGGCGGGTTTGGGTTTCACGTTTAATCCCGCCAAAGTCTGTCTCTCTTCTCCTCTGTCTACTTTATCTACTTCTCTTTCAACTCCCCTCTTCTTTTTGCACAAAATTGTTTTCCTCACGCATGCATCAACATTTGACAGGGAAATGTTAGAATAGCAATGATGTAAGAATTAACTGTGAGGTTCTCTCTTTGCTCCATATTGTTTTGTACACGATCACTCAACATCCAATATGGATTTTTAAATATACTGAAAAATTATTGAAACATTCTCGGATCTGCATGACTCCTGCATGCATTAATCACTGCCGCACTGTGTTTCCAGCACAAATATTACTATAATAAATATTAATAATGTGTCTCGGAAAGAAAAATCAACACTGCCATTAGCAGGTCATAAACAAGCTCGGCAAAACTATCAAGGCCATTACATTTTGATTTCCAGCATTTACACAGCAGCTAAAATAAGTTTTCAGTCTTCTTTTGATGTAGAAATATCCACATGGATAACAGAGAACACAATCATTTATAGGAACAGTAAACATGATGTTATGTACCCTGATACCATCCAAAACATAGAAAGCTAGTGAAAATGAAGGGCAAGAAAGGACCTGAAACACAGCATTTTACATTTTAAAGTAAGAAAAGTAAGATATTAATGTTGTATACATTCTGTTTAGAGACAGACAAACGTCTTCTCTTAGAACACAAGTCCTCAAGTCTCAGCTGCTTGGAGAGTTTTGGGAACCTGGCACCGATGTTTCCTGTCTTTCTGTTCAAGACCAAGCCCCCTTCCCCATCAATCAGCCATGAAAAGCAAACAACAATATGGGGGATTTCTGGCAAAACCAAGGAAACAGGTCTGCTTTCTATAAACATTCCTCAGAGAGACATGAAGACTTGATAAGAAAAAAAAAGAAAACAACCTCTCCACCCTCCCAGTCGACTGCTGGCACACACACACACACACACACACACGGGGCACATACTTCACATAGTGTTCACATGGATGCTCAGTCATATGGAACAAAGTGCAGTCTCAGTGATGTTTTGAATTGATTTAACTGAACGTGAATCAAAGCAAAGTCATTTCATGCTTTGTCCATCACCTTACAATGAAATAACATTTTTTGCAAAATCTGAATACTGTAATTTCTTTGGGTAACACAGTAATTATGAAGATTTATTATACAAAGTTTGTACTTGTGCAGGGCTATTTTTATCAATACTTACCACTTTGCTAGGAAAAAAAAACCCATCTTAATTCATAAAATTTCCAGTAAAAAACAATATGCCTATCTTCATCTGTGGACTGGAGTTGCTGGTAGCAGCACATACCAGTGCAGATGATATTTTTTCACCTTGCACATTTGATGACACATGAAGTGGAACAGGGATGAAAAGTTTGGGAACCAGAGTTTAGAAATGGTTATTATGATTATTATGTCATAAAAATGTTATCAAAATCAAGTATGAAAAAATGATGTTTAAACCAGTTACTTTAGAAAACCTCAGCAAAACAAACAGGGTGGCAAAAGCCCCCACCTCTATGTGGCTGTTCCGCTACTTTCCAACAGCGTTTAATTCAAGTTGAGGCCTTTAGAGCACAGCCAGGAGCTGGTTCTCCAAATCGGCCATGAATCTTAAAAGAAGCTGTATGCAGTGATGTAATATGTGACCACAGAGGGTCAAAGTGATGGCGTCTTGTCAAAGTCCATTAGATTCAAATGAAAGAATTAAAGTCAACAACTGAGTCCAGCGTAAGATAGAAACTGACTAGTGTGGTGTTGGAGGTGAAGTCTTAAAGTATGACATCATGAACCCTTGCCTCTCTTATGCCTGCTGAACAAACACACTGAAAAATGTCAAAACTGGAACTGGGCCTGTGGTGCAGTTTAGCTCAAAGGGATAAAAACCATGAAACTACAATATCCTACGTTTTCTGTCTCTTTCTTCTTTATCTACTAAATTTAGGCAAAAGTAGCTCAACATTATGGATTAGCTATGATAGCTGAAAATCAAAATGTTTACAAATCTGGACTCTCAAACATCCTGCAGACCTAAAAGAATTGGTCTTCATTTGAGTTAATGCTCTCAACAGAATCTGCATTTCAAATGATCTTGACATGCTTAAAATGCTTCAACACACACAGGAAAAAAGGTTGTGGGGGGACTTCTACTTGGTAGCTTCCAAAGCAAAGACTGATGTCCATCTGACTCAAAGTTTCACCAGTTGGAGGGGCAACCAGAATAAGGCTGCACCTAATTCTTCCTCTCCACCAACGCACAACATCCCATCTGAGGGCATCAAAAGCTGAAATAAATCTATAGATCGGCACATTGAAAACTTTCCACATGGCCTAAACATAACAAAACTTCAGCTGAGTTTCATTGGAGGAGCCACATTCAATAAATCTCATTTTGCTTTGAAGCCAAAAGAGCACTGTATTTGTGAGATGGAGCCCTGCAAGGGTCAAATCAGGCTGTCTACCTCGACAACAATATCTACGACTCCTCTACTGACAGTGTACAGCCATTGATATGGGTAATTTGGCAACTGATAGAGCGGCCATCTCGGTGTTGTCACAGCAAATGAGGAACAATGTGATTTGGTGATCAAAAATGTAAAGCCACTTGTCAAACTAAAAACCAAAGACTGTGAGAGTTTTTTTCCTTCCTTCTCATTCCTTGACTATGAAAATGCAAACGCTGTTCAAGAAAGGGCCATTATACCAGGCTTTAAACTTGATTGCATGGAGTCATTTAAAAGATTAGCCGTCATTAAATGTTTCACTATAATGTTCCTCTTTTTAGGGGTATTATAAGGAATTCCTCTATTTAAGGGGTATTAGACTGTGAGGGTCTGCAGAAAGCTTTCGTCTGAGTGTGCTGGCACCAGTTATCACTGTAGGGCAAATGGGGAGGAACAGGGATTGCGGGCAAGTGGTTTCATTTAGAGTTGAGCTTTTCTTGAGTGGAAACCAACAAAGAGATCACAACTTTCTAGCCAAAAAGTCTGAAATACAAACGGGATTTGATGAACAATTTTGGTCAGTGTGAAACACCAGTATGAGTTGTAGCACAAAATAAAACCGAACAATTAAACTGGAAACATTTAATTAGTTCTGAGAAAATGAATGGGCATGATTTGGTCCAAGTTGGTGGGCTTTGTTGTGTCTTAAACGTTACTGAGCTGTTACAACCTCAAAGCAGTAAATTCTAAAGGGGTCCACTGTTCATTTTAACTGCAACATTAGTCTCCGGATATGTTCCTTCATACACTCTTTAAACGCCTTCCTCTGGGCCTATGACAGCAGTTTCTCATGTGTGCCAGACGATCTGCTAAGTAACTACCATAGGTGAAACATTATATGACGCCCTTGAAAACTGTGAAGCTTTTACTGTGCCCTCATTGGATGCTATTAATTATACTAAAAGCCCAACTGTAAGGCACGATGCTTTGGCACAGCCATAGATTATTTATGTTGCTAATGTATTGCTGGTTCGCAGTATGTGCCAGCATTTAGCCCAGAGGACAAAGGGTATAAATAAATTGCTGCGCACAAGATACAGGTCTGCATTTTGTGAGGTTATAAGAAATTCAACAATACAACATAATTTGTATTACATTAGACGGGATTTGTATCAAGCCATGTATTGATTTAGCCTATGCTGTATATGCAAACTTTGTACTTGAGCATAACATTGAGTGAATGTTAAAAATTGTTTCACTTGCTTATATTGCAATGTACTTTCATGCCCTTGAATCAAGAGCCAATGCCAAGTTTTCTATCAATCTATCTATCTATCTATCCATCCATGCATCCATCCATCTATCTAACAGAACATTTTTGACAGAACAGGGGGCAATATTGGTACAGCAAATTAAAAAGAAACTGAGTAAAGGAAATAAAGGTTTGGGTTAGGCACTTGTCCAGCTATCCCTCTGGTGGTTTATGTGGTGATGTGAATTGAAACAAAGCTTCCAGTCTTATAACAGGAGTTTTTAGGACAGACATTTATCAAACGTAAGTCCTTCGCACAGTCAGTGTGTTCTGTATCAGTGAGAAAAATGAGAAAAAAAAAACAGTACATAGTAACGCAAGAGGTTAAGCTGTGTCTGCAAGGACTGAAACACACACACACACACCAAGGAAGGATTACATCAGCAGAGAAGCATGAGAATTCATGCTGGTGGTTTTATATGGTCATGGACCACTGCCTTATCCCTAATCCCAGAAACTCACACAGACAGACGCTCAACACAGACCTTCCCAAACTGCCCGACCTGTCCTATGTGCCTGTCCTGGCTACGTGTCTTGTTGTGTGTGGCTGCGGTTAGGCATCTATCATGAGTTGCCTAAAGGAGGGACGGGGGGTTGACTGGAGCACTGTTTCTCTGGCAGATGGTAATGATGAAAAATGTCTCCTCTGAAATCCAGTCCGGCACGGGCTCCCTGCCAGTGGATGTACGCCATTCCCACACAACCAGGAGTCATGGGTAATGCTGCTGTCCAGGCAGGACAGTGCTGTGTTACATTTATGTTGGACAAGGAACGCTTCCAAGGAATGTGTGGGTTACACATCATACAAGCTATGACAAATCTGATGTCAAATATTGCACATTGCAGCATAGCATTTAAAGGTGTTCTTAACAATGGATTAAATGACTAAGTGAAATTTAAAAGACGTCACTTGTGGTGATCGACCCACACAGAATTACCACACAACTCTGCAGTTCCCCTCAGCTCTTTTAGCTCATTGTTTTGATTTTACCGCCCACAACTTTACTGTTTTTATTCAGTCTCACTGATCTCATTGACCCCGTTCCCAGCAACAGCAGACAGCTGTTTTCAGCTCAAAAAACCCGCTACCTCCTCATCGCCAAACAGCAGATAGACACAGTTAGAGACTAGCTGGTGAACATAGTGGAGCATTTAGCAGCTAAAGAGCCAGATATTTCCCTCAGGAGTTAGTGGAGACCAAAGAGCTAAAGGGAGAGTGAATATTAGATTTACGTTCATCAGGCAAACACGACTGAATTCTAATGTTGCTCAGTGTCTGCTCAATGTGTAAATAAGCAACATTCGCCAGAACTATTTTGTGATTATACTGTATACCAGTGTTGTGTTTGCAGATTGCTGTGCTGCCCCCAAGTGGCCATCAATTAATCAATGAATACAGGCTTAATATAATCGGACATTCTATTGACTTACAGTTTATTCATGATTGAATCCTTAATCCAAATGTTTAAAGTAACAACTGAAAATTGTCCTGATTAAGCAACCTAACATTTTGGGCCTCTCTTGTAGAGGAGCCCTGTCAATTATTTTAGTTTATATTGCACTCACATGGTGCATATTCCTGAATAAAGTTGTGTTTAATCTAATGACCACAAACCAACCACAGTATAGGAGTGCTACTTGGCTTCTGGGTCTCTGGGCATATAATGAGTCTGCCATGTACAATATAGTCTGCTGTGCACACTGTACTTGATGGGAACTTGGAAGAGACATACACAATGCACAGGGCGCTGGAGGTACAGGGGCCAATAGCTGGGTTAACCTGCAGCCATTTAACTTTGACTGATTTGACTCAGTGGCCTGGTGCAAGACCGCTCTACAACTACAACATATGATGATGATGATATGATGATACCAGCAACAACCAATGAGACCTGCTTTCGGCTGTGTTCTAACAGCTCCATTGAACTACACTACAAAAATGCATTTATTAGAGCCATCTTTGAAGGACTAAACACACTATAACCTTTATCTTAGCATAATGTGGTACTGGCAGCACTACATCCTCCTAAAAAAATAAAAATCCCTTAGGAATCCAGACACCCACACAGACAGGGCTGACAAGGAAGCACAGTTGTCAGCGTACAGTGCTACCTTGCAAATCAGTTTAAGAATATGTTCTATGTTTTCACACTATGCCCTTATTCTTTTTCTCCACAATTTGAAGCAAATTGGAGGCAATTGCAACTCACTCTACGTGCCAAAAATTCCCAATGTGCTGTCGGGTTTTCTCACGCCTGGGGCGATGTTTTCTGTGCAACAACTTTTGCAAGGTCCTATTGTGAAACACTGCGGCCGAGTTCATGGCTGCAGACACACCAACACTGAACACACACACACACACACTTTCTCGCACTCATGAAAAACATAATACATTTTCAATCAATGAAAGATCACTTTCTACTTTCTTCTTTTTCAAACTGCACTTTGACCTCTGGGTAAGAGAGGGTTAGTTTAGTACAGTATGGGGAAAACAGACACACACACACACACACACACACACACACATTAAAGTACCTTCAAAGGTGCTACTAATTGTTTGCATGCCGAGAAGAGAAGAGAAAAAAGAGAGAAACTGAAAACAAGAGGAGACATACGCCACCACTGTCATTCCAGCCATGACCATGGGCCACCAACCACAGAACATGGTAAGCCAAGGAGACCACACACAGACACAAGCACTACAGAAACAAGCAGTGCTTTACATTACACAAACACATACAAAGTCTACACTAATACAACAAACACAAACTCCAATCTATCTCTTTTACATGCTCATTTACACACATTCCTGTCGCCCACACCAGTTCCAGGGGACGTTCTAGAAGCAGCGTGCTGTGCAAACATACACACACATAATGATTGTAATCACTTTTTCACACACACATATCCATACAAATGCATATACAAACTGTGCATCTTCTGTATGAATGCATATGCAAAAACACAACAGGATTGCTCACATACAGTAAAACCTACAAACATAAACCATACTAGTACCGCATCTATGCCAGGTTACATACATGCCGGAAAAAACATACATCTGAGAACACTTGAAGCTCTCACTTTCTCCCTACCAGATAAAGCAAATCCATAATGCGGAGGGCTTGCTGTGAAACAGAGCACAGCCAAGACTTGGGACAGCCAGGCGCTCAAATACCAGACAGGCAGCAGCTCTTTTCCCCTCTTACAACCACACTCCTTACCTGAAACACTGCGGTGGCCATCCTGTCTGTCAGTGTGTGTGTGTGTCGTTCTCTCTTTCACTCTTTGGTTTTCTCTGTCAGGCTGTGTTTTAGTGCTGCATCGTCCTTTCCCTTCTCCCCTCTTTGCGGCAGAGAGGTTTTCTCAGCGCTCCGACCAGATGGCTAAAGCTAAATCCACTCACTGTTACCTTGGTGCAGCGCGGAGCTGGAGGAGTGTACAAGTGTGTGTGTCGGGGAGAGAGAGAGAGAGAGAGAGAGAGAGAGAGAGAGAGAGTTGGTGTGTGTGTGTGTTTCAGCCTCCACGCTAATAGGTCTGGCTAGTCTCTCCCTCTCTCACTCCTCCTCCAAGAAAATGAGCA
Source organism: Oplegnathus fasciatus (assembly GCA_003416845.1). NCBI lineage: Eukaryota > Metazoa > Chordata > Actinopteri > Centrarchiformes > Oplegnathidae > Oplegnathus > Oplegnathus fasciatus. Next base: position 179,403 of record NTHP01000201.1, on the reverse strand, counting down.
TAAAAATGTCTAAAGAGTCTTTATGTGAGTGGGGAGAAGTGCAGCCAAAGGCAAATCTTAACATCCCACAACTGGAAACGGCGCAGTGCAGCAGTCAGCGCTGAATAAGCAGGCAAAGTCTGGCTACGGGCTATAGCTATTTCCCTCTCTTTCCCTGCCTGGGTTTTCTCCTCCCTCTTGTTCAGTCCATTTTCACCCTCCTCCCAAATGGGAAGACACATGAGTAACGAGAAAGGAGAAAAAATATTGAACTGAATTTCCCAGGGAGATCAGGGGGAACGGGACATTAGCTCGGGAAACAAAAGCACAGCTCCTTTCTTTCTCTGTCTCACTGTCTTGCTCTCTCTTTCACACACACACACACACACACACACACACACACACACAAACTCCTTCCTCACAAGCTCATTCTTCATTCTCTCCTTGTTATCAGCTTCTCAAGTTACAGGTTAAATATGAGTCGCCCCCCTCCGCTCGCCTTTTCTGTCTCTTTCCCTCTCTGTCTGACTTTCTCTCTCTCCATACACACACATACACACACACACACACACACACTAATACTCACACACTCACTCTACAGCTCCAACGGGAGAGAAAGTACCATGAATGAATCCATTGACTTCACAGAAACTCCAAAGTCAGACAGTGTCAACAGCAGCGTGGAGATACATACTTATCAGTCAGCAGCTCAGTATGTCTTTCAATTTACAACACCAATAAATCTTTTGGTTCCAAGAGTTCAACTCTGTCTTAATATGCTGATATAACGAGATATGAATGTGAACTTAAGAATAAAAACAGGAAACATTCACAACATTGTACAATACAGTCCAGCACAGTACAGTAAGCCAGTTGAAAACAACTGCGGATCTTTGTTGGATTACTGTCCCTTTAATTCATTCCCATGGACTAATCAAGAAAAAAAAACATTTTTATATTAATCATATTTTACCTGAACTGTGTGCAACAAAATGTCGTATTCATTCTTTTTCTAAAAATAAATGGACCTTTCCGTCAGCTGACTTGCATCAAGGTAAACTGCTTCACTTTCTAACACTGCAGATCTCTGCTCCACATCTGTAATTACCGTATGCATAATATATATACATAGAAATAACTACACTGATGACAAGCTTTTTGTAAATGCTTCTTGATTTGAGATTTTGAGCAGGTTTAGGGGGTTGATAAAGGCCCCTCCTCTGGTGATGCTGCAATGACACCAAAGCAGCTGATTCAATCACTTGATGAGGCTCACTACTTGAACTTACTGGCGCTCAGTCGTCAAATGACTTACGGTAAAACAGTATCTGCAGCTGTCAAGAAATTTGGCTCAAATGACATGTGTGAGGTGTTGTTCACACATGGATGCCATTTAAACTGGTCATTGTTCCTTGGTCGCTAGCCAGCATATCAGTCAGTGCTCTGTGACTTGGAGTGCAGTATATGGACCCCAGTTACTGTTGCTATGTTGTCAACAATATAGCAACGTCTACACCAACATCTAGCTTTGGAAATGGAATAAAAACAACAACATTCGCATGGTCAGGATGTTGATTGTTACAGTTGAAAATATTCACATCATTTGGCCATGTTCAAAGTGTTTCTGTAGTTTGAAGGCAGTTGGCAGCTGAGATCCCTGTTTGTGTTTCGCTGTGATTAATACATTAAGGGAAAGGGGCAGTGCTTAGGATCGTCAATTTACTCTCCAACTGATAACGCGTTAATTACTCAGCCTCCATCTTAAATTAGGTAAATAGCCCTGCAGTAAAAGCAATAGCGGAGTCATGTCAGTTGTCCTCTGGTTTGCCCCCAAAGAAAACAGCATGTTTGTTCCGTAATGCTTCAGACTGCTGGAAATGATGCTGATGAGAACGCTGAGACTCAATCAAATCAGTACAATTTTGGGCCATAAAATCAAAATAGTGAGCTTAAAGATGCTACAAAGACCAGTAGGGCTGAGCATAACTACAGAGTCAGGTAATAATTCTCACTTTCCTTTCACATTATAGATAGTAATGTCATCCATTGTTAAAATAAAAATATTGATTAGAGCAGCTTAGGAAGATGGGCTTTGATCTCACCTGGAATCATGATGATAGCAGGTCTTAAAGTACACGAAGCGTTCTGGCATTTTAATTCATTTCCACAACCTCACCAGCTATTATCCAGTAGCAGACAAAGGGACATTACTGAAGAATGTTTGGTACAAATTTGTAGCGCATTAAGTATTATGCCGCAACATGGAAAGAATGGCCACCGTCTTTGATGTTGCTCGGCAGTAATTACACGGAAGGTGGTTCTAAAAGTAACACCTTTAGCTGAAGCCGTGTTCACCAGATGTCGGCTCAGTAAGCGTTATTTAATTCACTATTAATGACAAGGGCCAGGAAGGAAAGGAGGGCTGCCGGAGAGGAGACATATGGTTTACTGTAACAAAACAACATGGTTGTTTATGTGAGACGCACACCTTTAATGTAGGGACCAGGCTGAACTGTGGGAAGTGGGAAATCCCCTTGTTTTTTGGTGTCTGTGTTTGTCCATGTGGGTATAAGTTACTGTACTTAGAGTTTTGTGCGGCCACATTCACTGCAATGTAATTATGCATACCAACAGTTACGTCTCTGTATGTTAGGATGGTAAAGCATGGGAAAGTTATCTGTCTGTCTTTGAGGTTAATATATTTTTCTTAGTCTGGTCTATTTCCTGCATCCTGACTTTTATTACCTTCATAGTCCCTTGACTGCTGTCTGTAATCACACCAACATTCACACTGCCATGCCATATTTTCTTTACTTTCACTGCTGATTTTGTTCTATCAAGGCCAAGGATCATTAGTATTAGCTTGAGAAGGACATCATGAAGAGATCAATAGTCCCATGCAGATTCTGCTGTTGGATGAATGAGAGGGAGAGAAAGAGACAAGGACAGAGGAAGAAAAAACAAGTAGTCTTGAGAAAAAGTGACATACAGACAGGGGAACAGCTAGAATGAAAGATAAACAGAGAATAAGACAGAAAGAAAGGGGGGCAGAGAGAAGGAGAGAGAGAGACAGCTGTCTGGGTAGGGTCCAGTTTCATGAGTCTGACTCAGGCTTTCCCAAGCAACGGCAGAGCCGAGCAGATCACCGTCCCAAGCGCCCAGTGGAACGTTTCACCAACGCCCATGCAGCGTACAGACCAGATTGAACATGGATTTTTCTCCTGGATGGTCACGATTAGGCAGCAGGAGCTCAGACACAGTGGAGGCAGGCAGGGGACGGAAAAGTTGTCGCTTTGAATCAGAAGACAGGCTGGAGATATATGGGTGGGGAACAAAAAAGTCTCAGAACTCCTTTAGCATGTAATGAGGGTGTCCTTCAGCCACAGCTGTTGTAGTGGTCAAGGAAGATTAGTGATGCCGGAAAAGAGGGTGCATGCTCAGCAACTGTACCTCAGAAAAGGTTTAAAAACAAGTTTCAGAGGACAATGAAATTAACTTGCATGTAATTTATGCAACTGTATGCTCAACAAAGTCATCCCCCTCACTTATTCCTTCCATCCCTGTCTCCTGCATGCACTTGGCCCATTGTTGACATTCTTTCCAGCGGCTCTTGATTACTCCATCATGTTAAAGGCTGGGCGTTCCTGTTTGTTTTCTCTGCTGTATCTATGCACATGTCGCTACCATACAGTTACTAAATACATGGCCATAAGCCACTGCTCCTTGTGTAAGCCATTAACTCACACACATGAACAAGGAGAGCTGACAGATGATTGTTTTGGGTTCACATGAAGCTCACAGATCAGGAAACCTCTGTTTTGCTTCTTGCAGCCCAACTTGTTACAATTAAACTCAAAGTTGAGCTTAAGTAGACAACAGCCTCTTTTGTTTAGAAGGTCAAAGTTAAAGCTGCACTTACCAATATTTATATGTTAATGATGGATTAAATGAGTGTGCATAACGTGAAAGGTGTCCCGCTCAACAAACCCACAGAGAGTTATCACCCGACTCTGCAGTTCCTCTCAACTCTACGGAGCATTTTAGCATTGTTCCGCTCAATGTTTTGGTTTTACAGCCTGCAACTTTACTGTTTTGGTTCAGTCTCACAGCTCTCATCAACCCCAGGTGGCCAGAAACATGACTCCAATGCAAATGTTGCTCCGTGTCTGCTGTAGGTTTAAATAAGCAACTGTTTGCTAACACGTTAGCCGTAACAACTTTATGAGGTGGTAATATGTCAATGTTTACAGCTTGTTCCACTGACCCCAAGTACCCCCAAAAAAATAATTAACGCAGCTTTAAAGTTGCCATGGTGCTCTCGCAGGACTGCATTACCTTCGACATATCAATATATCTCTATATATGACTGCAGATATTTAGACTCAGTGAAAATCCAGATGAACCTAAAAATCAGAAACATGATTTCTCATTCAGTAAGACCTCTCAAATTAGAGGCCATATGATTTATCCCGTGCTTGTGTTGTTGTCGCGTTCCCGCAAACGCTTGCTGTCATAAGGAGGAGGGCAGAGCAGCGAACATGTGTTCTGTCCTGTGACTACTAATTCAATTAGCTTCAAAGCTGTTGGCTGGCTCTGTGTTTGATCAGACCAGGATCTGCTTACTTGAAATTACAGCACACACAAATACCATGGCAAAGACCCTAGGGAATATTTTGATTTTGACCCCACCACATCCATTTCATGTTTGCCCTCACTTGTTCCTGCCCTCAGTCTGCCACAGCGATATGACTTTGACATGGCTTCTTGCGTGTTTTCTTAACAGGAGTTCACTCCCCCTCTGCTGCTCCCCCTCTTACTGTAACTCCCATTTCTCACTAACTGCAGAGCCGCCACCGCATGGAAAAGGAAGGAAGTTGTTAATGTTGTTACTGGGATTCAATACCATGCTGACATCTTTGAAACTTGACTTGGGGTTATGTAATGCCTCCTGTACTTACAGTCAAAGAACAATGTGTTGTGTCTTTCTATGAATGGCTAGTTTATCTCACTCTCTTGTGTGAAGTATCTACGAGGAAGTTAGCCCTGTGATTATATTTAAGTCCCACAAATGCTAAAAACTACACATTAAACAAGTAAGTAATAAGTGCAAACAAAACCATCATGCATGCGGCATTGTATGGTAAGCATCAAGAGCTTTGAGCATATACTGTTGTTTTTATTAAGTGGAGCTGTACAATTTAAAGTGGAACGATACATTAAAAATCATTATAAATACTAGGCGTAAAGTTTCATTAAGAGTTTAAGTGAAGTATGTGTCATGAAGTCTTATGGTCTGAGGAATAAACAGAAATTGAATTTAGTATGAGAGGAGTTGCATGAACCTCGAACAGAAATGAAAGTTAAAACGACCTCTGTCTGCATGTATTTACAGTACTCTGTCACTGAAAAAAACAAAACTGAAATCCCTTATGCCAAAGCTACAGTACTATAAAGTCTATCTGACTACGAAAAAGCCTGGTGCTCTACAGCAGTGACACAGCTTCCAAAGCTTCCAATTAAAGCCAGTGTGACGAATCAGCCCTGTAGCTACGTGTGGTATCTAAAGGAAGTCACTGGAACAGAGGATGAGGTTAATCATGACCAATGATCTTGACAGCTGTTGGAAAAAGGTTGCATGAGACAGAATTTGAGAGTCCGAGGACAAAGAACGACTTCCTCTGTCATTTCTGTCCGATTCCTCTTTGTCATGCAAACTAACAGTTAGCCAAAGTTTAAAGGTATAGTGTTTACCATCTTAGCACACCATCTTAGTTTCGCACGTTAGCATGCTAACATGCTAATTTGCACTTAACAAAGGACAGTTGAGGCTGATGAAAATGTCACTTCCTTAGCTGGTATTTGGTCTTGAACCAAAAAAAAGTATTGGGCAAATTAAAATGTTAATGGTCGACCTCATGGTGGCGCTAGAAGGAAAGTCAGAGAATCTCCAAAGTCATTCGGAGTCATCCTCTGGGGACCAGAAGTGTATCCGTCCAATAGTTGTAGAGGTATTTCAACTTGGACCAAGTGGTGGACCATACAGTATATGGTAAACAATTGGCCAAATAATACAAAGGTCAGGGTGAACAACAGAACAGAACCCTCAGAGCTGGTAGGGATTCAGTTTTATGTTCAAGGACTTCAACTGAATATATGCTTGCTGTCACTTGGGCTTTAACCCAGGTCTTGCAGTTGAAGCATGATCTCTTTAAAGACTGACTCTACCTGGCTTTGTGCATGAAGCTCCTGGTGACCAGGTGAGGAGAAGACCAGCTGCACACCTGATGTTCTCTCTCAAAAACGCACCTCACATGTGTGGATACAGGTGTTTGGATGTGTCAAAGACTTGGAGGCAATAAACAATGAGAGATAGATGGTCCGCCTTATTTTCAGCCATACCAAAGACTTTCAATCTCCAGATGACTGCTCAGAAATGTTAAAAATGTCGGGAAACGGTTTCCACTGACATGCACGCAGTGCCAGAATGCTTGTTTAAACACAGTGGTATGTAGTTTTATCCAGAAACGTCCTGGAAAGGAGAACATTTAGGCAATCAATCACAAATGTGCAGGTGTATCCACAACTAAAGAACACAAATTATTGATTTGATTGATGGATTATCTGACTATATAAATCATAAATTATATAAATTATATAAATTCCCCATTAAAGTCTATTCTCATTTGTCTTTTACAGTACTTCAATAGCATTCATTTGTCCAGCATGAGTGACCTAAGAACCAGTGTTATTGAAACTGTTACCACATTCAGCAATACAAAGGAGCAATTTACAGCTTTTCACTTGGCAAACATGATGAGCGAAATGAGGACATCTCCATCAGCAAGCTGCAAGCAACAGCTCTCTAACTGACGCATGTTGTGCTCAATGAAAGGAACTAAAGGAGTCGCAAATAACAAATCTGAAATAACCAAAAAAAAACACAGTGGAGGCGAGCCAGCACAAAGGAACACGTGGTTTTTCTCCAGACTTTCAAAACATGCATTCTGAGAATTTCAGGAGCTGTGAAAAATGAAAACAAATGCTTCATCATCTTGGAGTGGAGAATGAAAAACTAGTGGAGTGAGAGCGTGTTCATGTTCTTCCACTTTGCTTTCTCAGACCTCCTTCCTCATTAACGGTGGAACATGGTAGTTTCCTTCTCAAAACACGCTTGACAGGCAACGAAGGATCAGTGAAACCTAATAGGCTGTACTCAGCACCTCAGCTTATTCCTGACTTTAAGTGCTACCAACCCAGTAGAGCCTGACCGGTGTATCAGTGGGGCTGATATTTCAGCCAATTTCTTATCTCAACTTAAGTGATTTTTTTGTGTTGTTGTTTCTAATGTAGTTGTTCCTGATAGTAATTTAGCTAGACATAAAATATATGTTATATTTACTGTAAAAACAGTACGTACAGACAAGTAGATTTTCATTAAATTATGCAAAAGATTGGCTAATATATTATTCTTAGTTATATTGTTTTTTTATCTCTCAAATATCAATATCGGCCTAAACAATTGAGTATCAGTCAGGCCATTTATCAAGTCCACAGCAGCACCGGTGAATTTCCAAAATGATGCAATTCTATACTTTCAATGAACTGTTGCTGCCATAAACAACTGAGACCACAAACCACAACTGAGAAGCACATCATTTTGTAGAGCATGTTTATACTGAGCGTCAGAATTAAACATTGTTTTAACTGCACAAAACAGGAAGAGGGTTCTGTCGATTTGTGACAGATTAGAATGTAGGGTTCACCTCGGTGACGGTACAAATAAAAGGCAGAATTAAATCATTCTTCTTTAGCTACGACTGCAATCAGTGACAGGATAGTGAATCTACCGACGTGTTATTGAACGGTAGGGGCAAGGTGGGAGCTTCTAGTATGGCTGCTATTACAGTGTATGTCTTCAACTGAAATTAGCGTGAGTAGACCAGGAGCTCTTAAGCAGTCTAAGGTTTTACCTTTCCTTAATGCTCTCACAGCAGGACAGCGGGAAAGTCCCAGACATCCTGCCACTGTGTTTTTCATAAAGAGGTTACATTTGAGCGAAGGAACAAGACATGTGAAAGAGTTGAGGAGATAGAAGTGACAGGCAGGGTATTCAGTACAAATGTACAAGGATTTGAGGAAAATTGACCATAAAATCTGTCTTGTCTCAGCTTCCAGGATGATCTAATACGCCCTCTCTGGCATTTTCCTGTCATCACCCAGGAGTGAAATCTTACTGACAAGATTTTTTTTTTTTTACATCCAGTTGAGAGGAAACACACAAAAGGGTGGGGGACACACGTGTTCACACACACATATACACAGGTCAGACCATTTGTTTGCACTTGCCAGGTTAAATATGGGTCACAGTCTAATCTCGAGACAGAGATTTATAACTGTGGCGTGTACTTGGGATAACTGTCCCAGCTAAGAGTTATTATCAGGAGTTTAGATTCCTAACATGATGATTATATATGACTGACAGTACATAGAAGAGAGCTTTATCTGGTTTTTAAAATAAATAATTCATAAAAATGTACCCGACGGTCTTGCAGGCCTGACTGAGTGCCGATAGAGATCCAGCCTGACCCTGTCGTGGTCACTCCCTTGTTTTTCATCTCAGGCTTGTTAGCAAATTGCTTCCTGCCAAAGCTATGACATTTTTAGTTGAAATGTTTAGAAAAGGAAATGCTGCTGTGATTTTTGGAGATGGAAAGTTTCAGTTTTGTATATATAGACACCGGGAGTATGTTCTGAGCTCCTTTAACGTCTCCTCCCACAAATGTGACCTGTGACTTCCTGAAATTCAAACGTTATCAACAAGTATGTAGCGAACGCTTTGGCACATCACTTTGTTCTTCAATGCAGCAACAAAATTAATTGAGTGGGCTGTTGTGAACACAGAGGAAAAAAGACATTTTGCACCCTAAGTTTTGGCTAGATATTCATCCTCACTAAGGCCTATTCACACAGGAGTCATACTGAGGACTTCATGAATAAATAAATTACCCACAACTGCATTCGGTGAAACATATTCACACAGAAGAACCCAAGTAGAGAACTAACTTGCAGCGAAATTTAAAACTGAAATCTCATTGATAACTGTGCTTTACAAACACAGCAGATTTACAAGGGGCACAAATCACTAATAATCTCTGTAATTATTACAAATTACTGGACATACCAAGAAAATGTTAGTCTCAGCAGAAATGTCATGTCAATATTTTCATGCTACCTTTGTGTAGGTAGCTCATTTAGATGGCTAGCTCTATAGCTGCCACAGTTTGGTCACTATTAAGATTGTCAAATATATTAATAGTACAGCTGCCAACGATGTGTCATCAGATCAGAGCTGAGCTGTGACAGAAACAAAGAGGAAATGGTTCAACATGAGGTTAGAGTAAGTACAGCAGCACACGTCCCTCCACAGACACCATGTTTGTTTACTACTGTGGTCATGGAAACGCTCTGATTAGCTCTATATCGCTATTGCTCTATTTCCCTGGAGGACTGACGTTTGTCACCTCCACCACTGTATAACGGCGCACGTTGAGTATGTTCACTGGGGACGCGCCTTTGTGCCGGCTGGGCCGGGCGTTGGCACTTGCGTTCACGTGGACCATGTTTCTGCCCTAAATTGCTGAGCGCAGAAATATGTCAATAAAAATCAAATCTAAAAAAACACTCTCAGCAAATCAGCATGCAGTTATGGCGTTGATGATGATGATGACATGTTGAATAGAATATTCATTTTGTGTTAGGTTTGTCTTGTGATACACTTTTATTTATTTGAGTCCATTTTGGTATCATATTCAAACTCCAAAAGCATTCGGTATAAGGCTTTAAGATTTCACGTCAAATTAGTGTTTTTTTGATCCTGTGAAGATTATATGACTCATACTCATTCGCACCTACAGTAACATTCTAAGCACGAGAAAATTGGTGATTATCACACAAAAAATCCACATAACAACAAATCTGTTTGCACGAATGCGTCTTATCTAATCTGCAGAGCTCACTGTGAACAGTTTCCACTGTAACCACTTTCCTTCCTTCTAAGACGTGTTCCATATGAAAACTGATAGCATCTTCAGTGAATTATTTATTCAGAGTAATGGGGACATTGTTTCTGGAAGGAGATGTTTTAATTGTGGAAATGTCTTTTTTTCAACCCTTTCTTCACTACAAACAAAATGCCATTCATCTTTGATTTTTTTGGAAGTCTCAGAGACAAATATCTCAACACCTGGGTAAATAAAAATCAAAACCTTTCATGCCTTGGTACCATTACAGGTTAGTGGGAAAATATGTTTGTCTTTCGGTGAACCCATTCATTAAACCTTCCAAATCTACTGGCACGTTCGGTTGTTGCAATATTGCAATGCAAAGACACATGAGAAAGGTGGCGTGGGCTGGGCTTATCATTTCGGCCATTTAGTTTGATAACTTTCCACTAGAGGCCTGGCCAAAGCCCCCACCTCCTACTTAGCATGGCCTGTCTGCCCTGCACTCCTGGCATTTCCTGTGAGTAAAGGAGGGATTGGGCAAAGCTGGCAAGTAGCTCCCTTTTCAATAATGGATACCAGATGAAGGGTGTGTATATACATAGGTGTGCATATGTATATGTATGTGTGTGCATTAACATGCTCATGTGTGCAAATCCTCCTGTAAACCTCTCATGGTTGTTGTACCTTTACACACACAAAACACACAACCTTCCCTCTCTAACAACCCTGCAGGAGCTTCAGCTTCATCCGTTGTCCCTCCCATTTTCTTCTATGTGCTCTTTGCCTTTCCAAAACAAGATGAATCAAGCGACGGCTCCATCCAGAGGTCTTTTATTTTTAGACGCGGGGCGATCTCCAAGACACAAGAGTTTATCCAATATAAACACATTCTGGTACAAAGAGCACTTGTTTAGACATTCTTAAGATTTTTTGCAGAACATAAACTCCCCAAACTCCACCCACCCCACCATCTGCATGTACATATACACTCACACACATACTGTACAGAAGAGTAGCTGACTCCACCTAAAACATAATATTTCCTCCCGATAAGCTCACATGGATTTTAAAGGGGAAGTTCAGATTGTTTAGGAGCCCTTCTCGTCTTCCTTTCCACGGGGAAAGCAACACACACCTGATGCATAAAACCTAAATCTGCAAATGCCTTTCTAACATGACTTTTTTCCCCTTTCTCTGTCTTTGAGTGTGATTTTTTTTTTTTAAACAAAATGCTTTAACACTTACCTTGACTTCACATTTCTTGTGGCAAGCTATTCGGCACACTAGAGAAAACAGAAGAACAGAAAATGAAATTAACTTCACAGTTCATAAAAATCTCCCAAACATCGTGGAGAAATCCAAACAGTGTGGTCCAGTATGAATCATGACATTGAGTAGTTGTCAAGGAGGTATGAAAAAGCAAGAGGTTCATTCAAATTCCACAGAGTGTTTGTTCTGTGGTCAAAGACAAATATTATCTGCTGTTAGCAGGCTAATGCTGCCCAGTGTTAGCTTTGTGCTGTTTGGACACTGGCTCCTTATCAGCGGTTTAATTCATTATTCTGAAAGACTCTGATACACTTTAAAAAGATCTGACGTCTCTGTTGTTTGGTTTACTTCACTTTAAGATTGTGATCAGCACCTTTGCGTCGGACAAATAACATATGACAGTGACATCAATGATAACGTGAGGGTCTTTCTACTGAAACTGCTCAGATGAATGACAAGCTTCAACATTCTTTATTCACCACACCAGAACAGAGCTTTACAAACAGCTGCGCAGATGTTACAGAGAGATGCTTATCAAGACAATTATAGACAAAACTCAACTGCCCGCAATAAAGAAACCATTAAGTCCCTTTCAGTTATAACACAGCACATCGATTTCCAGACTAAACAACTTTCAATCCAGTGAATAATTCAAGATATTTCGTCTCTCTGTCTCACATATTCAATGCTCCACCTTTGGATCATGTGCCATATGTGGATCATTTTAGCTTAGCTTGTTAGCATGCTAACATTTGCTAAACAGCACTGAACTACTGCTGAGGCTGATGGGAATGTCTTCAGTTTTGCAGGTATTGCATCATAAACCAAAATTTACACTTTGACCTGACCTAGGGAATGAAGGTTATTACAATTCCTGAATATCTGTACAAAATCTGTACCATATCACCACAAACTATCCAATATGTATTGAGACATTTTACTCTGGACCAAAGTGGAGGACTGACCTAAAAATACAGCCTAATGGAGTCAGGTGCACTTTGCAGGATTTAAACCTTCAATTTAGATCCTTTTGAGCAGTAGAAATAAGCTGTAAACACAACGCTGATGCTGCATATCATCACCTTTTAAGTTGCTATGGCAAACATGTTAGATAACAGTTTCCTATTTACATATCCAGCAAATACAGAACAACCTTTGCATTTATTTGGAGTCATGTTTCTGGTGAATGTAAGTCCAATAGTCGCTCCCCTTTTAGCTCTGTTTTGGTCTCCACCACCTCCTGGGCTGTAGGTTTATCAGAGCTTCTTCACTCAAAACAGCTGCTTGCTACAGCTGGAAACAACACTGATGAGAGAGGTGAGAGTGAACCAAAACGGTAAAGGGGAACTGCAGAGTTGGTAATAATTGTCTGTGGGCTCGTCACTACGACTGACCCCTTTCACATTCAAATAGTTACTTGGTCCATTATTTATATAAAAATATTGTTTATAGCCACTTTAAAGAAGACGAAATAAAAAAAAAGTCATGGTCATGTTATGTGGGAGTCAGTCAGAGTTGAAAGGAATTCATAAATATCTAGAACGCAATCACACAAGATTAAAGACATTGTTCTACTGTTGAATTTCAACACAGTTTTTGCAGCTTCCCTTCCACCCCCCGAGCCCTGTCTCTGGACTCCCACTGGGTCTACAAATAAGGGTCAATAGGGGACAGCACCTGGACCAGCGGCTGATAAATTGTCAGATCCCCTCGAAGGACAGAGAATCAAAACACAGCTCAGTGTGCCGAGGCGTAAGCTTTCCAAATAAAGGAGAAGACTGTATGCTTATACTGGAACGCGCTACACCTTATGTAATGAGTTATTCTTCCTGTCTCCAGCCACATTTTTCAAAGCAAGTGTAATATCCATTGTGATTTTAAGTCATTGATATGAATTTGGGAGGTGGCCAGTCCTCACATTGTGTGAGAGTGGAGATCATGTCTATGTTATACTGTGTTATGTCATCAGTCGTATGTTTTCCGAACCCTATACTCCCTGTAATCTTTCTTGTCTAAGATATACAGTTTGCTTCTTAATCACTTTGTTCTCTCTGATGTATGTCCATTAATCACACAATATATTTCTCAAACAAAGTCCTTAAACCCTTTCTTCTTAAAACCAGGTGCTGTAGTGTGTATTATCAAAAACCCACCCTCTCAATCCAGTGAACGTTCAGCTCTACATTACATGAACCCGAAGTGAATATTTTAACTCATTTTTTTAGCTCAAACTGGACCAGAACTCAGAAACAGACGAGCTTTGAGGTGCACCAGCTACCAACTTTAAGAGTTCAATATATTCCCCTTATTATATATTGAAGGTAAGAGTTGGGATCAGGCTCCAAGGCTCCCAGACATCAGACTGACTGGTCTAATGAGTTTATGTGGTTAGCTAAGTCATTATCAACACTTATTTATAGACTTGGTTTGTTAGTTGTTCATTGTTTAAAAGTGGTATTTTTTTTATATTGCCAACGAATCTTTTTAACTTCTTTGCAACTGTATAGCTCTGTATGAACCTTAAATAGCCCTTAGCCTGGTTCAGGGTCAAAGGTTAAGTGTTGAGAGCAGCTAGGGGTCAACTAACTGCTACCAGGCTTTGAATCTTATCCAGCCGATATTTAGTTTTCTTTTCTTTTTTACACAGGGACATCAGCATCATTCATTCATTTATTGATACCGTAAATCATATCAGGCATACAGCAAAATGATGTTCACTGTTAGATGTACAAAAGGTGAAAGATTTGAATGAACTTATATTACAATAAACTGCTAGACAAGCAGTGTATACATACTGAAACTAGGAAAAGTGAGAAGCTTCCTTTCTAGAGCCAAATGTGTAATTACATCATGGTGCAGTTAGTTTCTATTTAAGCACACGCAGGACTATATTTGCACTTGGGGGGTAACATTTGAAAGTCAGTTTGACTTCTAAATTAAAGGCCTTCAAAATGTGGGTGGCACCATGTAAATCCTACCGGGATACACATTTCCAATCTCCCAAAAGTACTTGAGTTCCCAGGGTCAAACCGAAAGAGTTCTTATATATGACATGACCCACATAGTCCATCATGGGGCACAGACTTTGACAAAATAACACATTACATTATACTCAGTTTGGAACAACATACTCTGAATGAGGTTAGCATTTCACATTTCTGATCAACTGTTTTTTAACCAAAGGGCGCCAAATTTTCTCAACCCACAGAGGAGCATATAACCTTTTGACTACTGCTGTGACTATTACTGTATGTTCCATCTTAATTTTCCATATTTTATCCATCATTTTTTTGGATTCATCGAATAACCGATTGATCATTTAGTCTATAAAATGCCACAAAATAGTGAAAAATGGCCATCACAATTTCCAAGACCTCATGGTGTTGCTTGTTTTGTCAGTCCAAAACCCAAAGCTATCCCATTTACAATGATATATAACTGAGAAACCAGCTAGATCTTAAAATTGAGTAACTGGTACTAGCTAATATTTGGCATTTCTGCTTGATAAATACTTTTTGACTATCAATTGTGGTCAACAAACTAATCGTTTTGGCACTACTTTCACCTGAGTGAAAATTGTAAAAATGAGCAAAACTGGAGTTAAAAGGTTTTTAGAGAACTGTCTTTGACCTGCATGTGAGTTTGTCCCATGTGCGGGAGTACTTTCCATCACATTAATGTTTTTGTACAATTAAGGCACGAGAGTGAAAGCACACTGAGCACACTTGCACAAAGCATTTGTGACACACTGGATGTGACACAAGTCACATGGAATGCTCTCGTAGGGACATTCAAACATACTTTGCTGTTTGCTTGATAGGCATAAAAGCCATGTGCGTGTCCATAAGGACGATGTCCAGTGCCGTTCCCAGCATGTGAGTCCCCAGTAAACAACACTCCTGGGCCACATGGGAAGAAGCAGGACTTCCATATTGGGTGTGAAAGCGCTGAGCCCAGAGAAGTCGGGTTAGGCTTTACCTTGTTAGGAAGTTGGAGCTTTGGAGAATAAACAGAGCAGAAATGTTCCTGGTGGAGGGAAGGAAGAAAGGGGGGGGGNNAGTGATGAGGAGGGATGGAAGATGAGGAGACAGAAGGAGATGCCAGAAAGAAGAGAAGATGATGGGGAAAAGAAAAGGATGAATAATAGAGTGGGGGGGGGGACAACTGCTCACATCAATCATTAAGCAAATGAGAGGACAGCAGGAATGGGAGTTGGTCAAAATGAGGAGATGATGAGGAGTGTGGAACACTAGTTGCTATCTGACTCGGGGTCTGTGGTATGCTATACAGCATCGGAGGGAGGGAGGAGGGGAAAAAATGATAGAGGTGGGGGTGTGCGACTGAGGCTGGATGATTTCCTTCCCCCGGTCCCTTGGAATGAGTGTGTACTCCCACAGGGCTGGGCTGGACCTCCTTACAACACTGAACACAATCAGAGGGCAGGGCAGGAGAATTTCCTCTTCCTCCCTCCTCACTCTCACTCTCTCCACCCCTCTCCTCTTCCTCTCTTTCTCTCCCTCTCATGCACAATCACAAACACGTGAGCACCAACACGTGTACATGCTAACATACACAGTACGTCACTCCTGCGTACAGACGCACACTAACTCTCTGACTGATGGCTCTTAAAAAAATGTTTTTTCTCCTACCTAATGTGTGATGAAGTGGGAATGCTCCAGATGGTGCTCAGGATAAGGTAAAACAACTACCAGCAAAGGCCAAAATCAATTATTATTATGTTTTTAACATAATATTTTTTTTCTTACGTAACTTACATCAGAAAACTCAAAAAAACTCAACCAAAAACTGATAGGCAGACTCACATGGGTTTACTTTCTACTTAATTCTTGCAATTAATGATGACACTATAATTTAAATCCATTTACAAGTTGTAAACACACAAGCCAGTGGGTGTGTTTGAATTAGAGTGTTTCTATGTATCTTTTAAAGCTTCAAAGCTTTTAAGTGGGTAATTTTCATGCATTTCAATTGCTCTTTTTCACTTCCTTTATTTACAGGCTTATGGCTTTGTCACTACATGTCTTACTGTGGCAAGGCATGCCAAATATTGTTATTTTCAGGATAAATTGGGCTACTCAGAAATTGTTTTGCATGTCAGAGGTACTATACATGTTCTAGGACACTTTTTAATGGAAAAAAAATACATTCATGCAATTTGAAATTATTTGGATTTTTGGTCTTTATGTCCACAGATTTTCAAAATACAGCACATATCTGTTTACAGGTGAATAGAGAAGGGCACCTGTGTTTCAGGGATATATGAACCATGTTGATGGGACATTCCTTGGTACTGTGAAAAAAAAAACTGATGTAAAATGCAAAAACTAAAAAGCTAATATTTGTGGATTTGGACTCTCATGATGTTTTACTTTTTTATTTCAAAATTTAATAAGCTGGTTTTGATCATCTGCTATGGAAAGTGGAGAGACCACTATCACTCTAAAGTTGTGTTGATTGCAGCAGTATGTGTCTGACTTCTACGTGTTCAGATTTAACTGAGTTATAACTCAGAGAAGAAGGGGTGCGAGCTTTGATGCAAATCAATACAAATACGGTTAAAGTGGGGGTGAGGTACAAAGTATAAAAAACTGTTGCAATCAAAATGTAAACTGATGACTTTCTGAGTACATGGTTGTTTCACCAGCCCGCTGACCCTCCCCATTAGCCACTAGTCGCTTTAGTATTTGTCTGATAGAAGTGAAATGATATATTGATATATGAGTTACTGTGGCAAGTGGACAAACCAGGTATCTCCTTGGATGTGAACACTACAGAATAACAGCAGAAGTGTGTGGATGGATATCTTGTGTTGCAGGTACAGTATGTATAGTGCCACACCAGCTTTCAGGTCGTGTAATATATCCTCTGAAACAGACCTGTTCCACAAAAGTGACTGTAAACAGCTGATGACCTTACATGAAACCTCTCTCCTAAACAGCTGAAAAATAAAAACAATTAAAAGTATTATGTTTCATCCTCTGTTGTGTCTTTCTGCGCGCTCGCTGTAGTTTCTGTATAGTATCAATGTTAGTAATTATTGACACTCAGTCATCACTATCCATCATTTGACTCATACAGGGGTGTCATCATGCAGCCCACACATTTTCCCCATCTAAAATCCCTGCCAGTGTTGGGTTTCTGTGGGTAAAGCCCCACCTTCATCCAGCTGCTAAGGCTTTCCTAACATGGGAGATTCCCGAAAACATTGTAGGACGGCAGAATAAATCCTGAGTGAGAGTTCCCATGGAATCATTCTGTGTACTCTGTCGTTTGTTTGCCTCAACCTAACAAAACATAACTTCTGCTTGTTTACTTTTCCATCTGTTTTCTGTGAGTATTAGTCTGACTTTGTTTGGTTGAAACAGCTGTTTCCTTTGATTCAAGCTGCAGCTCCCAAAAACAACAGCAAATTAATGTGTAAATATAACAAGAAGCCCAACAAGTGTGCATAGCACAATATGCACAAGTTCAAGTTTGAAGTTTGTGCTGGAAATTTTGGAAATTTACACTGGAAGTTAGCAGCAGATGTAGGCTAGTTGCACAGAAGAATAAAATGTATTCTATTAGAAATGCAGGGCTCTGCTGCCTCCTGGTGGCTGTAACACAAACTACAAGTGGGAGACAGTACAGTTCTCTGCATCCACTCATCTTTCTTTCTTCAGTGTTATATGCCCCTTTGTTATTGGTTAAAATGCATAATGTGGATAATGTTTCATGGCTTATGGGCTCAAAACACAATTATGTAGCACAGCAACATAAATATATATATTTTTTAAATCAATTCAATATTTGAAATATGCATCCATACTGATATGGTCATTACAAAAGTATTACAGAGAAGTTTGACCAAAATCAATCATATCACATGATCTTCATCAGCATAGAGCTTGCCCAGTTTAGTCATGGAATTGTAGAGTATGCTTATAGATGATTCATAATTGTATGATTAATAATAGTAGACGTTCAAATATCCATCTGCTGATGAAAATCATGTGATATGGTCAAAAGTTCCAGAATAGCAACTAAATAGACCTTCTCAACTCTAATGTCAAGAATAAACTTTGAACCTCAACAAATAACTTTATTTTACATGGAAAAATTCTGTATATGAAAATACTGCCAGCAATTTAGTGAATATTTGGGTTGTTTAAACTAAAATTCCAAATTAGAAAACAGGGTAGATCACATTTGAAGTTAATTTGTAAGGAGTCTAAATATTGCTATTATTATGAATGCTGTTGATATTAAATCATTGCAAATATCAGATTCGTTGTTTGAGTTTAAAAATGTTTACATAAATATCCCTTTTTTTGATTTGATGCATGACAATCATTGTGTAAACCATAACATGTCTCATTTCTCTAAAACAATATGGGGGGTTGATGTTTCACAGTGTGTTTGACACATGTAAATAAATGCAAACCAGTACCAACAAATTAAAGCTGCGAGATTTGCCAAGGAGGATGGACGCCTAAATTTGCCTTGGACACACACATGTTGAGCTGAGCAATAGATTCAATTCAATTCAATAGCCCCAAGTCTTACAGTAAAAAGGTTCAACTACAGTTCAGTTGCAATGTTTCAACTCATCCAACAGGTGGCTCCCTAACTGCATTATCTGCTCTGCAGCTGCCCATGTCGGGACTGGGTTAGATTTGTTAAAACTTACTGCGAGTTTCACCATAAATTACATAAATTCAGTCACATAACGGTTTCATTTGGATAAAAAGGATAATGAGCAGCTTGAACAGCTTTGTGAGAACATGTGAGACACAGATGTGTGCATGTACAGTTTATCAGTGACAGTGAAGCTGACATGCAGGCAGATGGGGAGTGGAAAAGTTCACGTGCATGCAAGAAGAAGAGGCTGAATTCCAAAATTGTCAAAAATCAGCACAAATATCTCTTCCACACTCTCTGAGAGAGCACACTGAGCCTCTGTCCCCAGGCAGGGCTCATGGACAGTCATTGTCTGGTCAGTTTAGTAGATTAGGATAATGATGTTAGACTGCAAGACAGTCATGATCCATCATCCACAGAAAACCAACGGTCATCTTCGTCCGTCTGCTGCACTTATTAGACTAATGACTTCTGCCAGAGCAAGGAGTGGCACCAAGGGAGACAAAACAGTAGTGGTGATTAAGTTAATTGCTATAGATCTACGTGCTGTATATATACTTTTGGCTGGTGACTACACAGACTGAGGCGAAGTGTTACCTGCTGCCTGACAAGAAGCAATTATATACTGTAGTAACATAATGTTTTTACAACTTCAGAGCGTCTCTCTAACATGAATGCATGGTATTGAAGCGCTGCATGCAGCTAATCCTGCATGTGTGTTTGTGTTTTAACCCTTACTGGGATCTGCTGCATACCAGCTGTACGAGCTCAACAGGCAAGAACAGAGCTACGATAACCTTCACTCTCCCTCACTCACACTCACACCTGCTATTGTGGTGTGTCTCCAGCACAGCCTTTGAAGATCTGTGTTTACAGTGGATCTTTAGGGGGTGGCGGTGTGGTCGCCTCCAGAACAAGGACAGAGAGCTACACCCTTTGCAGAGCAGCAGTTCTAAACAATCCTTGTAGATTGGTTTGAAGGTGGGTTGAATTGCTAAATGCAGCAGCTGTGAGAAGTAAAAGAAAACTGATTCCAAATTTTAGTGTTTTCCTTCAGTTTGGGGGACAAACTCATAACAAAAAATAAGATGTCCTTGTAAACTATATCAAGTACTAAATAATCTGTGACCAAATTCTCAGTTGTGCTTCACCTTTAAAGGGCACAACAGCGCTCTATGGACCTGCTCCTGCACACAGACCATCCATTTAACCTGAGCTGCACTACAGTGAATGAATATAAAAGCCAGTTCCTGCCCTCAGGGCCAGCTCTCCAAAAATACCCTACCACAGAGGGCCTATTTTTTCGCTGGAAAACTGCTGCCCTGACCTGCGTCAACATGCTATTGTCAAAGCAACTAACACCTTGTATCCTGGCAACCGCTAAAGAGAGAGGAAGTCCAAGTGCTCGTGTCATTACGAGACCATGTGACTGGAGAATGTTAGTAAACAAGAGCAGCAGAAGGGAGGTACTGTGTGACTGAGGGAGCGGCTGGATCCTGTATGGCTTCCTTATGAAGAACAAATGTTTCTATGTGAATGTTCATAGTATTTTAGTGCTTCAAATTTAAGCTGCTTCTGGAGTATTTTGGATGTAGAACCTTATTCTCTTAGCTGCTACAGCAGTCAGATGCCTAAAAACAAATACTTTGACAATTTGGGGAAGAGGCTTAGAACACAGCCAGCTGTTTCCCTCTGATTCCAGTCTTTGTGCTAAGCTAAGCTGACCAGCTGCTGGCTATAGCTTCATATTCAGCATACAGACATGAAAGTGGTGTCAGTCTTCTCATCTAACACTTGGCAAGAAAGCAAATCAGCATACTTTCCAAAAATGACGAAAACTTGATGAAAAAATAGTTCTGTTTACTGTTCACTGTGTGCACCGCCATGTTGCTGTGACGTCAGGTGTGTTTATGTCGGTGAAATTCCGACTTCAATGACCGTTCCATTGCACTTTTCCATGTCAGAGGTCGTTTTTTTCCAAGTTCCAAGTACAACAGATTGCACCATAACTAAGATACCCTAATGACATCATCAGGGTTATTCTTTTAAGACTTGACAAAGCTCCTCAAGAGCCATAGAAGGCTTTATACAACTGTTTCCAAAGGCTGTGTTGTACTCCCTACGACCAGTGAACTGATCTTAATGTGTAAAATGGGTGGAGTTCCCCTTTAAGTATTTAACCATTAAAATACTGAAGTACTTAAATACTCAAGCACTGTACTCGGCTACAGTGCTACTACTTTCCACCTCTGCATGTCTTCTGCCCCTGGCCCTGGCACTCCATTTTGCTAGTTACTTCAAGTTTTGACAAAAATGTGAATTTAGTGAATCATAAGACGGGGAGACAGACAGAGAGAGAGACAAACAGAGTGGTTGATGTCTGGTGTACAAGTCTAATGTTGTCCTCGTAAATTTGTCCCAACCAAACACACACACAGTTTGCCCGTCCACATGACCAGGCCCAGATATGACGAGGGAGAGAGAATCAAACTGAGGTCAATTAAATCAGAAGACTTAAATCAGCCTTGTCATGATGGTCTATTTCCCCTATAAATCAGTTCTTACAGATGATGGTCCCAGGTGCTGTCTTGTGTCATTTTATGAGAACATTTAAGTGTCTGCACACGCAACTGAGCGTCGTTTATCCAGAACAGAGTGATGGCAACGGCCCATGCAATCCGTGGAAACATTACCAAAATATAAACAACATTTTTATCACAACAAACCCATTTTGGGGGAAGGAATGTTGACTTTAGTCAGTTGCTCATTAACTTATCAATGCAGTGATTGTTTTCTTTAAAAGTGTCCTATTTAGTAAGTACGGGAGGGTACAATTTATTTTCCACTAATTTAACAGATTACTTTTGTTAGTACGAATGCTGCTTACAGCACAGTCAGGTTCGCACTATTTAATCTGTGTTCCTTTAACTAAGAGGCTGGTGCAGGTACTGTGTTTATAATGGTGAAGTCACTTCAGAGGTCACACCAGATACAAATATGCATCTGCAAAATACTGTCTGCAGCACACTGAGCATGTGAAACAAAGACACCAATGTCAAGATTTAATGACATAAACATCCCTCTGTACAACAACATCTGGACTCACCAGTTAGATCACAGAGTAACATGCAGGTGGTGAATTGCACTGATATTATAAGCCTTTCTTTCAGCAGCAGATAAGGAAGGCGACGGTGGTAGTCAGTCATTTCACGCAACCGACTTTTCCCAGACAATCACGGATTTAAACCACAAGCTTTGTACTTTGTGCTGTAAGTGATGGACTCAGTGATGACAGTTCAGCACACAGCCATCTGTATTCTGTACTCACAGGACCAAATTTATGTATAGCATGATGTATATTCCTAGAGACAGCAAAATACATCATCTGTCATTAAGATATTAACCTGAAAGTTCTTAAGATTGGCACGTAGCCACATAAATGGAAACTCTAGGTAAGAGCTTAACTCAGTTAAGAAACAGCACATTTCATGTATGGCTACACACTGTACTGGGCATTAAAGGGTCTAAAGGAAGATTGTGACAGAGAGGCTGCTGGTTTGATCCCCGGACTAGCAGGTATAAATCTGAGTGGGGAAACACTTGCCTCTCCCTCACTTCCATCTCTAAGGTGCCCTTGAGCAAGGCACATAAACTCCAACTACCTGGATCAGTGGCCACCACTCTGAGGTTTTAAGAAGCTTTTAGGTGTGAATATGCAACAGTGTGATTGTGGAGCAGGGCGTTCCTGCAAAGGACTAACCCTGGATAAATGAAGGTAAAAAAAATATATGTACAGAATATGTATTGTATAGCAAGAGCAGATTGAACCATACTTTACAGTATCATAATAAGTGTGTTAAATTATTTGATTGACATTTCTCAAAGTACCAAACTGACCACTTTCCCAGCATGAGCATGAGACTGCACATAGTACAAGAATAAAATGTCATTCTATCAAACGGCCTTTAGGGTCCAGAAAGATACTAATGTGCAGAGAACGCTCTTGTTTTTCTAAGCTGTGCCCTTCAAACATCTACCGCTCCTGTGTCAGGTTTGGGAAGCTGCAAGCTGAATATTCCTCCCTGGTGTGCCAAACCAAACATCCAGCCATTTCCGCATGGTTTCACTTGACGTTATCTGTCTGAAAACAGACATTTCCACTACAACGTGATGTGGCGAGCGGGCCGGGGTCATATTTTCTTCGATTCTGTTTTAACCCACTTGGAGCACCAGATGGGAAAGGTTTACTGCACGGAGCCTGTTCGGAAAATGGTGACCACATTTGAGTCTATTCTTGAATCTCAGTTACTTTCCTGCAATTGTTTGTTGCTTCACATTATACTTTAATCTCACCAAACTGGCACCTGCATAGACTAAAGGAAAAAACCAAAAACTATAGAAGCACGAAATACTGCTTGATACTGGGACCCTAATTAAGTTACGTTAGCTTAAAAAACAGCAGAAAGTAACATTTGTTCAGGAACCAGCCATGACATATTCATACAGTATCATTAATTAAAGCAACAAAGACACTCTAAAATGTACATTTACAAATAGATCAATCTCTACTCTATTAAAGATGATTGCATCAATCAAACCATGCAAATCACTTCTCACCATCAGTCAACCACATTGCCTCTTCAGTAAACACCATTAAGGAAATTGAGAAGCTGTTAACCCTTAACCTCTCTGGGGCTTCTTTTGCCCTCCTCTGTCACTTGACTGACTAAACCCTGACACACAGATGACCCCACGTAACCTCAGATGACCCCTCATTTAGACCACTGATGGATGTTGCAACAGATATTGCCTTCATTGTCCCAGCAGGTTAGAGCTGTTATTGCAGATTCCCTCTGTTGGGGAAATTTAAAGTAATCAAACAACTGAGTTTAGATTATGAGTCTGCTCAGTGCAAATTATGTTGCTTGTTTCAATTCTGCGCAATGAGCCACAACAGATTACATTTTGAAAGTCAACCCAAGCAACAAAGGCTCAAAGTAAACTTTCCCAGCAAAGGGAGTGAAGCCCTGAAAATAGTCCCTCAACAAACTAGGAAGGCTGTGATAAGATCTTACATCTAACAGGCTTCTAACTACAAAACAATGGCCAACTGCTTGCAGAACAGCTGAAAGGTTACTGTCAAAGCGTTACAGCCGTCCTACATTTTACTTATCAGCTCACAAAGGCCATCTGACAGTCAATATTTTGTGAGGTTGCATCGCCTTTTTCATCATCATGCCAAGAAAAATTGTGAAGAAACCACAGAATCCTGCACACTGTCAATCTCCTGTCTTATTAACGGCGTTCAAATGTTATTAACAACAGTCACAAGTGAGTACAAGTGATCAGCTGTGTGCAGGATTCTTTGGTTTCTTCACAGTCAAAACTTTTTGACCCTACACACCTGTCAATATGACTTTTTGGTGTGCATGAACCTAAACGTAATCGGCCACTAAAAGCCTCCGCTGACACTCACAGTAATGACATTTTTTTAGGCTGACCAACAACACCACTAAGTGGCAGGGAGCCCCTGGGACATATTGTCATCTCCCATTCTGATTTACAAAGAGTAACTTAACACCAGGCAGAGAAGCAGTGTTCTGCTGCCATCTCTGATTAAAAGTTCATAATCTGTTGCACCCTATAACCACACCCAACAGTGATGTCACTGTGTCCTGGAGTACACCTGTACATCAGTGCACTGAGGTGAGAAGTTAAACCGCTAGAGGTGAGGGGTGTCTGGGGCCACCACAAAAACAGTGCTACAGTAAGATATCAGATTTTCAGGACAGGTGACTGACCTCGGCAGATGAGTCCGTCTTGGATGATGGTCTGTTTACAAACGCTGCAGTGCTTGGCCTTCTTGAAAGTCTTCACCCGGAATGTATGGGAATGAAGAGCTTCCAACTCCTCTGGCTGCAGTTAAGAAAACAACAACAAAAGACAAAAGAGGTGGAAGGTTTAGTGTTAAAATGTTNNTTTTGGACTTTTTAAGTGCAGGTGTTTCGCAACACATAACATGAACACCTGACCACACACATAAATTACATACACCCATGCTCATATTCATCTCAGAAGTGACCCCTTGTCCAGAGCATTACTGGCCGATCAGGACTACTTTCTGCTGTCTATGCTTAAAACACCACATACAATGGTCAAAAGGTCCTCTGAAGTTCACCCAGGAAGTAATGTCGCAGGTGCTTAGGTTGGCAGAACAAAAACTAGAAAAAGGGGAGCACAGCCAAATCTCTGTTGTTTTCCTTCTTCCTTTCACCCTCTTCCTCCCTCCCCCTCCCAGCTTTTGTCCTGTCATCTCATTTCCCTCCTTGGAGGTGTGTTGCAAAACTCTTTGGAGGAACTATTTGACAGCGCTCCCTACTTCAGTAAAACATCCCTCTGTGTCTGTCTGCAGCCTGCTGTTTTTCCTCTACTGTATACCACCTCATCCCTCCCAGTCCTTTTCCTGTCTGCTTTGTAAACTTTGCATTCAGCAGTGCTGGAGGGCAAACAGAAAAGTCAAGCTTTGGAAGTTTGACTGTTTCCTGCGGTGTCTTTTACGAGAAACATGCATCGTGTTTCCATTTGCCCCCTAATGACCGACCATGGGGAAATGTGACATCATTTCTGAGGTGTATTTGTTCAGCTGGTCCCCATTTTTACGTTGAGGTTGAGCCCTATGGGTATAGTGGTCCAATGAACCCCGCTCAAGCAAGACAACCTTACCAGATTATAATATCATAGTTATTATGTTGTAAAAGTACTTAGACACAACAGTTTTATACTGCATCAGATGCAATTAACTAATTAAAGAGACAGTATTGGTGAGACAAAGTTACTGGCCATTTGAGAATATTGGCCTTTGGTTTGACTATGACAGTTAAAGAATATACAGTACAATCAATACATAATCAAACACCAGAAGAGACAGGGGCAACATTACAGAGCCTTCCAATATATAAACATTTCTAAAATGTCTGTCTTTAATGTACCTAAATGCCCTTAATGCATATACGTTCTATACAGGGATTAAAGAGAAAAAGTGGATGTGTTTTCAAGGCAGGAAGTGCCAGTTTAGCATGCCGTCCAGCCATGAGGCTTCCATTAAGTGTGTGTGCATGCTGGACAGGGCTAAAAGTGGCCATGTGGTTGGCATATTGGGGGACTTCTCACAGGAATCTTCATATGGGGAGACCATAGAATCTCAAAGCATGGCAAGGAAAATGTAGCAGCTCCCTTTCTGAAAGAATCCCCAGACTACCAACCACAGTAGCCTTATAACCACTAATGACCCCTTTTTTTCTTTTCATCAAATCTAAAAGGCAACGTGTTGGAAAAGCGGCTTAGGGTGTGCGATCACAGTACAGACCTAACTCTTGAATGATAAACCAGACTGGGTATCTGTTGGACTCTCCTCAATCCTCAATTCACTGACTGCCCTCTCTCCTGTTATTAGCAGAAGGAACTGACTTAGCAGAAAGAAAGGAGGAAAGCCCCTTGTCTTTTTCCCATGATGTCTTATTTCCAGGCAGTGCAGGATTTTTAGAGCTTGATCCATATTACCAACTACTGCCATGTTCAGACAGACATGAGCACTGGGTGAAGAAGTAGGGTTGCCAACGCACAGGGCTCCAGCAAAAAAACACAGGGTCGTCCAGCAAATTAACTGAACCTGGATCAGCTTATGCAGTGTCATCTGGCGAGGCACTGCGTTGGCCAATCAAATACGTGCAAGCGTATATTTCTTACTTTGTAACGTTAATGTTGTATTTCTACAGTTTACCTCGTGATTGTCTTGGCAACAGATAAAATGATAGTCAACACGATAATTTGCAAGAGTTGTAAAATCTTTCCTCATAGTGTTTTAAACCCCTGTGCAATGTTTTGGTATCTGATAAGCCTTCAAATCCACAGATCTATTATTCAAACTGGACGTCCTGGATCATATTTCATCGTCTCACTGGTACCTGAAAA
Organism: Oplegnathus fasciatus; assembly: GCA_003416845.1. Taxonomy (NCBI): domain Eukaryota; kingdom Metazoa; phylum Chordata; class Actinopteri; order Centrarchiformes; family Oplegnathidae; genus Oplegnathus; species Oplegnathus fasciatus. The sequence continues at coordinate 152,539 of NTHP01000201.1, read as the reverse complement.
CACACCCCCACCGACAGCTCTCCTTTAAAGGGGTACTTCCGTCCCCTTAAAGTACTGCATTTCCACAAAGTTAGGGAACTTGTTAGAGACAGATTAAAAGAGAATTGGTATTTCCCATAATGCAACTCAATAGTGTCTTTCATTAGACCTTCCCTTACTGGTATGTGCCCATATCTTTCACAGAAGACACTATACAACTGTGTTTTTAACATTAAGGGAAACGGACGGAAGAAGTTCCAAGCCAACTGTAATGGATTTCAGAAACACTCTGTGAGGCCGTACTTAGGCACTGCAGTGCCCTGAGCTACACACTAACGTCAGCATGCGAACATGCTCACAATTACAGTGCTAATATGCTGATGTTTAGCAGGTGTAATGTTGTTCACCAGTTTAGTATGTTTGCTCACTAACACTGGCTAGTTAGCACTACGCACAAATACAGCTGAGGCTGATGGGAATCTCATTAGTTTTGCAGGCATTTGGTCATAAACCAAAGTATTGGACAAATTAAAATTTGGACCCGATGATGGTGCTAGAGTAAAAGTGAAATGATCACCTGTGTCATTAGGATTCACTAGCTGGGGACAGTGGATGGTTGTATAAAATGTTATAGGTTTTCCACAATTCATGAGCTCATTTGGAGGTTTAGAAACTCAAAGAGACTGATATTACCTCTGGTGTTTATCAAGCTCCATGTGACAGTTCAGGGTTTGTATTCCAGAGCCACATGGCAACAGCAGGACAGCCGACCCTTCATTCCATCTCCTGGCTACGCCTTACCACTACATAACATGATTAGCTTAATCTGGTTAGGCTGAAATAATGACCATGGCTGTGCAGGACGCACCATGTTGGCAAGGGGGCTTTTCTGGGGAGGGCTGGAGGTCTCTGCCTGGCATCCATGCATGGTGTTATCCAAGGTGCCGCTATGCCAAGGCTCTGGCTGGCACCTGCTGGGTTGGGAATCTTGATATGGATTTCAGGGGATTGGGAAGGGGTGATAAGTGGGTTTAATGGTACTCTGAGAGTGTGTAGTAATTGTGGATGAGTGTGTGTATCTGTCTGTCAGTCTGTATTTTTGTGGGGGAATTCAAATAGTTCTCCATTCTGTAAAAATGACACCAGGCTTTGTGGGAATTGATACCTCTGGAATGAGGCAGTGCACAAGTTGTGTTTGGCCAAAAAACAACCCTCTGGTTTCACTTCCAGACTGTTTAGGAATCAACTGTCAACATAAGAGGAGTCAATACCGTCAGCACAATGAATATGACTCAGCCGCAGGCTAGTGTTAGAGGAACACCCTGTTTAATCGCTTTTGTCAAAGTGTCTACTCTCCAACCACATCATCCAAAACAGTCATTAAGTCCACAGGAATGGAAGTTTTGGTCTGCGATGAAGTAATCTGTTTTGGATGCAATTACCACATAGATATTTGGAAAAGGACATGATGATGACTGACAAGCAAAAAGAAACCTGCTTTACTTTTTTAATGTGGTGTGGTGCAGTAAATGTAAAATATAGTAAATAATAAATAATGACAACATATTATAACATATAACAGATGTATAATATATTGTAGAAATAAATATGGACACTACTGCATACATGCTTCTATGTGTTTTTTGTCTAATGATTTATGCATCAAACACATTTTCAAGATTCCAAATCAAATTACTTCTGCAACGTGGGGTGTAACACTTTAATCAGCCCACGTTGCCATAGCAATAAGCAATCGTTTTCCACTGTAGATGTATTTTAGCCTCTCCCCTCACTTGCTTGTGCCATGCAACTTAATCACTGTTAACTTCCCTGAAAAATGTCCCAGAGGTAAAAATTGTCATTCTAAGTAAATTAGGTTGTTCTTGTTGCCTGTTAAAAAACAATTAATGTATTGTCACAACCAAGCCTGCACAGAGGCAGGGACTATTTTTTTTTTTTACAATTTTTGATGTTGGTCTCATGTTTGAATAAGCGCCCAAGTCACATTCATACAAAAGTCACAACGGCAATCCTGTTACGTCCAATCTAATCACTTTTCCAAACCACTTCTAACATGGCAAGTATGAACTGAATGCTCTCACATTAATGTAAAGGCTGCAGCACCACAAGGTTCAACGCACACACACACACACAGAGTTTAAATGTACGTTAAGTTCTGCCTTCTGAAGAGCAGTGAAATGAATTAAGCACTAATTATCATCTCTTATGCACAAAGAAATTAAAGTCAGTTTAATAAACCACTGCAGATTGACTGTGATTTTTTTATTTGATTTTATTGTATTTGTGTGCAAAGACAAATGACAACATCACATCAGCCTGTGAGAGAACTGACAACACTCCTCTCCTATATTTTCAGTTTTCACTCATGCCAATTTCATGGATGAAATTGTAAATATCCAGAAAAAATCCCTTCAAACAGCATGTGAGAAAATAACAATTATTAATTAAGGCTTCAATGGCAAAATATGTTTCAAAAGCCAGTGATAGAACAGAAAATATTCTTCTCCCTTATTACAACTTTTCAACTCACGCTGGGTTTCACCACTCCCTCTTGCACACCAGGTGCCAAATGCTGTGTGAGCTTTGTGGCTCTTTTCATAACGGTTCAGTCATGTCTGAATAAAGTCGGAAGGAACATTTACAGAACGAACACCCATGTCTGAATGACAAAAAGCCATGACTTTAACAGACAGATGAAGCCAGCAACGTTACGTATTCCATGTCTGTGAAGGGCGCAAATCTTAAACTTAAGCTTTCAATCTCTGTCTCTTTCTCTCTCTCACACACACACACACACACACACACACACACACACACACCTAAACACTTCTGTGTTAAACAGGCAGAATGTCTCAATCTAGGAGTCTATTCAGCGGCCTCTTTGACCACTCTTGAGCCTTCTCACACTCTCCCAGCCTCTACCCATTCACACACCAGGCTTATCCAGTAGGACGGACACTGTGGGTGGGGGGTGGGGTGTGGAGGGGGGTCCAGTCATCCATTGGTATGCCACTTGTCTTGTTTACACATTTCTCATTCTCTTACTTCTTGGGGTAGAACGGGTGAAACAAGGTTCAAGGGGTATAATGTGTATAGGGATACTCAAATTGAAATTCCCTCAACTTGAAGGGTTTAATTCCCAATATCACTGGAGTGGTTAGCAGTCCAACACATGCGTCTGTACAAAGCCAAACAAAAGAAAGATCTCTTCAGCAGGCCTGTCTACTTTAGTCCTCTTGCCCTCACCAGAAATCCAGGCTCCAGTCATTTAACCTCAAAATACTATGTAAATACCGCACAGAGCAATATAGCAGGACGCTCCCTTTTGTGAGCCCTTAATTGTTTCCCATCATTAGCAATGCACCCGCCGCTCAGAGTTTGTTTGTTGTTTGGGGGGCGGCTGGAGTATACGGGGAGTCGCTTGGGGAGATATGGGTGATGGGGAGAGGTATGGGGGTGGGGAACACAGAATTAGAGAGTTAAAGGCAACCCTGCCAGTACATTCAGAGATGTGGCCCTCGCTGATTATTTTCTGTTTCAACGTGTTGCAGGACCATACAAATGGCCTCGGTCCTTCACATTCGCGTCACACTTCGGGCTCTCAAATGGGCCACAAAGGAAGGAAATGGTTTCAGACAGGCAACCGGGACCCCCGAAAGCTGGGGTCAGGGTGTACACATACCCCCTTCAGCTCAGGCACTGCAGCTCCTGGGAACAGACTCCCGTTCCCTTAGAGACGCACGCATAATCTCCTGCCTCACTCTCATTAGCACACACGGGCAAAACAGGCACCCTCGTGCATAAAAATGTCCACATACACACACACACACATAAATGAACACACTTTTACATCAAGGCACACACAAATATCCCCACACACACATGCACAGACACATGCCCAGCCATCTCTCATATATCCCACACTCATTTTACACTTTTTCCCACTGCTACAAGACCTTGAAGAGGAGAAAGATCCTCCAACCAGCATTTTCTCTCCCTCCACCACTGATTTATTTTTCCAATAATTCTTTTCATTTTTAAAAATGCTGGTTATGTACAATTTTTATCAGCACAGTGGTGTGTGTTTGGGTCGGGCCGGTCTACTGCTGGCTGCAGAGTTTCTCCTAATTATCAGGAGCATTTTTGCCCTGTCATTTTTAATTTCACAGGAATTCTCGGAACCCTCAAGGGAGGTGCTCAATTACCCTACCTTGGCTTTAGCCCTGACCTCTACTCTTGACATTTTACACTGATGTCTTTGACAAATAGTCTGGTCAACATTCCCCTCACAACTTAAAGCTGCATTACATTATTTTTTTTGCCACTCGGGGGCAGCAGAACATGCTGAAAACACAACACTGACATATCATCACTGTGTAAAGTTGATCTGGGGAATGTGTTTGCGAATAATTGCTTATTTAGACATCACACACACAGAGCAACATTATCATTCATTTGGAGTTCTGTTTCTGAGAAAAAGTGGGAAATGAACAGATGTTTCCAAGCTTTCCAAGCTTAAATATCTAATACAGTAAAAATTACAATGAGATCATATTTATTTATTGGTGACTGTAATTTAATGTGCAGGTCAGCTGGAAGTGAATCTGGTGTCAGATGGATTAAAATGATAAGCAGGGCCACAAATCAGGGATAACGTGTATTCCAGTTTCTTTAGGTGTACAGGAACACTTGACCTGGATGTCAGGATACTCTGCCAAAGTAAAGACAGGCAGGAAAACAGCCAGACATGCAGACAGGAAAAGAAAGATGAGCGACTGGTACAGACAGACAGAGAAAAAGACCTATCACACTGACTGATATCTATTCCATTTGTGTGTCCTTAAAACAGCAAAGACATCCTAATTTTCCAGGAACACATAATAATTATAGCAGAATTAAATACCATTGGTGACCCATGATATGGAAAAAGGCACCTACTTCTTGAAAATGACATAAAGTTAAACTCAAAAGTTGAGAAATGAAATGCATGGTTATCACTAACATTACTGAAGTAATCAAATTTTTAAAGACATCTGAAAATCTGGTATTTGTCAAACGCTGAGTCACAAATGTCAGATAGCAGTGTTTATCTCATAATGGAGTGATTTAGAATCAAACTGTTCACAGTGAGCAGCTTCAGCATGTGTTCGGTAATGTTATAGTATGGAGATAAATCCTTCCAGACTCCGCTTCGCGACAGACATTCCAGCTGAATAAGGTAACCAAGAGGCTGTTTTTCTCCTTAAGTTTAGAACTCAAAACTATTACCTCAACTGCTTCGAAAGTGTGACTCATGCAGAGACTTACGTAGACACACACACTGATTTCACCTCTGATTGCACTGGCACTCACTTTCAGTGCTTTGTGCATTACCTCATATACAAATGGAACCATGTTTGCATGTGTCCAGTGCACATGCACACAGTGGTGGCGCTAGATGGAAAGTCACGGGACTGGAAAAGTAAGCAGGATTCATCCTCTGAGAAGCATGGATATCTGCACCAGATTTCATGGAAATACAGCCAATAGTTGGTGAGATACTTTAGTCTGGACCAAAGTGGTGGATCGACCAACAACATTCCACTTCTTGCCCGTTCAAGGTACCCTGTGGAGTTTTTGACCTCTAGCAGCACTATGGAGCAGTTCTTTATTAGTGGGTCGGTTTGTTTGTCTCATGCACGTGCAGGTGCGTGTGCATGCAGGTGACACAATACACAATCCTGCTAATGGTTACACGCTATTACAATGATCTATAAGTGGCAGTGATGTGCCAGGAAACACAGCACTGCTGGATTTAAAATGCTTAAAAAAATCGACTCTGCAAACTGTTATGAGGGGAAAAATGGATAGGTTTGTTAGACCTCAGGGATACTCACAATTCAGACGTAACTTTGTTTACAAGAAGACTCCACAGGGCACCTTTAACAATGGTTCTCAGACAGTGATCTTCGCACCACTGGGTGTAATTATTACCATACTCAGACCCAAAACATCAACAACAATGTGATCCTGATCAAAGTTAACAAAAATGCTAATATTTTGTTTACGCTGATTAGAAAACACCAGATCTCTTTACATCTCCTTACACGTTACATGTGGAAGAAAGTGAGAACGGGGACACTTGTAGCTGTAGTGTGAGCCGGAAAGAGACAGAAAGACAGACAGGCAGCAACACAGAAAGACAGGTAAATGGACAGATAGACAAGCCACTAATAACAGACGTGACAGACAAGCACGAGCTGTCTGGTCTCCCTTTCTGTGTCACAGTGATTTCCTACAGTCTGAATGAAGTCAATGAAAAGCATATACACATACAGACACTACATCATTGCACCCCNNCCCCCCCCCCCAATCAGAGGCTATTGTTTGTCCTGGTGGAGCCAGAAGACTAAACGAGACCTCTCCAGTCAACTGGGTTAATCAGCGAGTGAGCTGCCGTCTCTCATATGGGACACCATATGCATGGATGGACATTTTAACAAGGCGCACTGGGGTGACCACTACATGTCTCCATCTGTGACTGTGTGTGTGTGTGTTTGTGTGTGTGTGTGTGTGTGTGTGTGTGTGTGTGTGTGTGTGTGTGTGTGTGTGACACGCACTGACTCAATGCACAAGTAAAAACTCATTTTGAGTATTCTTGTTTCCCATTTTTGACTTCTCAAGATCCTCTCAACACGCCCCTCATCTCATGTTTTGTCCTACCCCCCTTCCCACTGGGCATGCTCCCTTTTCACAAGGCAGCTATTCTTCATCTTTCTCAGCTAAACAGGAGCCAGCAAGGGCCAGCTGACCTTTGACCTATCTGCACTCCTCTTCTTCCCTTCTGCCTGACCTCTTTCCTCCACACCCTGCCCTCATCTAGTCAAGACTTTCCCCAACACCAGCTGTAAATCCAACTCATCCTGTTCATCCACCTTTTCCCAAAACCCCCACTCCCTCTCACATCCTCCCCTGCTACCTCTCCCTCCGTGTGGTCATGTGACTATAAAGAACCCAAACAGTTTCTCTGCAAGTTTGCACTGAAGGTGCATGGGAAAGACGCAGAGAGGTTGTCACTTTGAACTAAAAGGAAATCAATGAAATCCTTGTTTTGATCACAGCGCTTCGTTTGATGATGCATGATCCAGTTACAGGAGCGGCTTTGTCAAAACACTCCACACACACACACACACACACACACACACACACAGCTGGCTGGAGACAGGAAGGCTCCCAGAGAAGGGGATGCAGCAGGAGAAAGACTGTTGGATTGAAACTAGTGAGAAAAACGCTGGAAACTTACTGTTGCTTTGCATTTGTAGTTTTGAAATTGTCCAGCCTGTAAAGTCTTTTCTTTGTCTGTACAATCATGCCTCAAAATTATATATTACATCCATTTAGGTCTCTCAGCCCTCTCTTAGGCACCTGGGAATTATACTTAAAAAGGCTCCGAAGGGCCAGCTTAAGAATGAATAAGTTCTTAGTAGAAAGTGAAGAATATTAAGCAACTTACTCCCGCTTACAGCAAAGTGTACAGCAAAGCTTTTCTTTTTTACAAGAGTAGCTCTCCAGTGATCAGAGCAGAATACAAAAAAGGAGAATTTAGTACCACAACCACAAGTGCGGACAATGAAGATGTATGGAAAGTGAAAATCTTGCTTCAGATTAAGACCAATGATATTTTGCACAGTCATTCCAAAACATGCTTCAGGAGGTGCGTGCTCACCTCTGGTTTTGTACTCCAGTCACCTCGGATCTACTCTTAAGACACCTCCAGAGCTCTCTTAAATTTAGGAGGATTTTAAAGTCATAAGAAATCTGACATATACTGTATGTTTTATTATTAAGTGTGCGAGTAGGAGTAAAAAAAAGAAGTTGGTCGACTCACGGGAGACAGATTTTTTAAAAAGAATGATCAAAATCGAAGCTGCACAGGCAGAGATACCCTGACTTTTAGTTCATACTGTGGGTCAATCTTTTATTTTTAGCATCTTTTATTAGATTTTCTCTTTCTTTCCTGTCTTTCAAACCGCACGCCACCATTTTGTTACATTGGCTTTCTATAAAAAAAAACCCAATCAGAGATAACCCCGATGACATCATCAGGGTTACTTTTCAAACATTGGAAAGCTCCTCAAGAACCACAGAAGACATGAGCTGTTTGCACAGGCTGAGGATACTCCTGACGAGTTAACTGAACTCCATGTGTACAAGTGGTGTAGTGTCTGTTTTGTTTACTACCACCTCTGTCTTATTAGATAACACATGAGCAGACAGGAGGAGCAGACGGGAGACAGGCCTTATGACACATGACATAAAATAGATGTCAAAACCAAATGGCAACTCAACTCACTCAGGTATCAGTGCTCCATTCTCTTTCTCCAATGTTTCATTTTAATAACCAATAAAAATAAAATGTTGAACATAATCAGAGAGAGACTGCTCTGTGCTTATTAAGTGTTACTATGAATTTTTCCATGTTTCACACTGTATATTAAGCATAGGATAAAATGTCACTCCAGTAAATCATGCTGGCTCCAGTGGACATTTACATACTATATAGCTGGAAAAAGCACCAACACAAAAGGTACAAATTCACACAAGGAATTTTTTATCTCACCACACACGAGCGAAATGCACGTGAAGTTAAACCTATGAGTCATTTGCTATACAGCAACTGAATTATTAATCCCACCCCTGACAAGATATGGCAAGATAAATTTATGAGTGTGAGAAAAACAAGCTGGAACAACAAAAGAAGCATTCAGCAGAGACTTTGTTCCTTCAGCAAACACAAACGCCTACACTACTATTTTCTTCTGATCCCCATACCCTTCTGACTCCATCACATGTGATACTAATTAGCTATTATCTGTGCAAGTCTAAACATTGTTTGTGTGTGTATTATTCCCTGTTTTAGATACCTTGCATTCAACCTCAATTTGTTATGACTATTATTCAACTTCAGATGGAAAAATACTCCCAGCTCCAAGCTCCACACATTCCCAGATAAGTCATCCAGGCAGTTGTGCAGTGACTTTTTGATCAACTCTTAAACAGAGAGCAGATAAAAATGGTTCAACTAAGAATAAGCCTGGTTCCAATTAAGGTTTTTAGCCAACTTATCCTGAATGACATGTTACGCTACATTCAACAGTAGACGAAGGAAGTGTCTGGGAATCCCCTAATTGTAAGCAGCCTACTACAGAACAAGTGCGACAGGCAACAATTCACAGCTAAATACCAGAAAGAAGAGAGGGTTCATTTTTTTTTTAACCTTTCCTTCCTTCCTTTTCTTCCGCTCTCAGCTTCCCACTAACCAAATGGCCTTACAATGAACAGTCACCTGCTTTTCATTTGGGTGGGGAAAAATGCACCCCAGGCATTCCAGTTTCTCCTTCCTCCCCCCCTTCCCCCCCTCTCTAACTCCACTCTCTACATGCATTTCATCTCAGCGAGGTGGATCCCAGGGAGGAAATTACTCAGTCATCCAGAAGTGAGGAGGGGGAAAAAAAATCCCTTCTTTTTCACAGACCATCAGCAGCGCTGAGAGAGTGACACAGAGTGGTCATCTTGGTTGTCAGGATTTGGTCCTCAGTCAACTTTCTGAGCAGTGCAGTGGGTGACAGAGGATGATTTCGTTAAGTGTGACTGGTAGTCTGTCTCTATGTGTCAGACCTGTGATTGACTGGCAACCTGTTCAGGGTGTACCCTGCCTCTCGCCCAGTGTCAGATGGGATTGGCTACAGCCCGGCTACAGAGAGTTCATTCTGGGACACCAAAGTTTGAGAAAATGTTGGTTTTGGTTAACATTTTGGTTACTTTGTGTTATCACATTTTTTCCTTTTGAAAATTTTCATTCATGATCATAATTCTGCACGCAAATATATTTGAATTTTACAATTTGACCAAGAGTTCAAGTTCAAACCTGAACATTGGGTTATTTGCATATCAAAGCTTTGTGGTGATGGAAATGTCAATCAGACATTGAATTTGTTGCCATGAACTTCGGTACAGACATTCATGGTCCCCACAGGTGAACTGTAATAACTTCAGTGGTCCCTTGAACACTCCCACTTGTATATTGTCTTCATCTGCTAAACATCAGCATGTTAATTTTGTCATTCTGAGCATGTTAGCATGCTGACAACGTTTTCATCACAAGAAACTGGTAATGGCCATTAATCCTGTCACTTCTTGCAAATAAATAATGGAAACAAAAGGTTTGGATTCTAAATTTCATCTAACCTCTAAGTGGCTGAAGTGAGTAAAGCAACAAAACTGAGGAAGCTCCCTGGGTTCCCAAAAACATAGGTTTTTATTCTACCGACAAGAATATTGTTATATATTCTCTAAGTATCTAAGTATCTAAGTATCTATGTATTCAGCAGGTTAGTCTCTGAATGTCCTTATTTCCAGAAAACTAGATGACAGAAACAAGTCACAATCATCAAAGATGAAGATAAATAACATCCTTACACTTTCATTTAATCATGTATAGCATAAAATATTGTCATATTTAGCTTCAATCTGTTGATACGTCCTGCTTTGATTGCTGATATGTTCAGCTTTTCTTCATATATCCACTTCTTCTTCTTCTTTACTGTTGCATGTCTCCTCTTTTTTTGCTTTGTAGTCTGTTGTTTTGATTTTGTGTCTCTAAGTAAGCACTGTGAGTGTAAAATAAATTCGTTCTTATTGTTGTAACACAATTACATTGTCATTTCCTGGCCTGGATTCAGGTATGTGTTTTGAAATCTTACAACAAAATCCATATTAAGCAACTTATAAAAGTTCTGTTTCATTTGTTTTCACTGAAAATCTCAGAAATCGCCCGAGATAAGCTTTTTGTTTTAAGAAAACAAAGCTCTGAACTTTCTCTCACAATATTATGTTATAGCAGCCTATGAAAATAAATCATACATGTGGAACAAAGATGGCTACGAGCCCCAAATAAAAGCAAGAGGGACGGTCCTTGCCAATAGCATCGATACAGAGGGATAAAACAAGCTTAATCAAAGACAGCCAAAGTTCATCAGAAGAGCTAACTGCCAAGGGAAAACAGCACGTGTTCCATATCGCGCTGGGTTGGCAGAAACTCAGGCATTTGGACGAGAACGATGAAACTAAAACCATAAACCAAAATGTTCTCTGGGAAGGATGGGGATGACATGTTTTTTAGGGATTTTGTTCCCATGATTAGATCTAATAATTTCCTGAAGAGTGCCTCTTCTGTCCTTCCAAACTGGAGAAAAAAAGTCTGGATTGTTGCCTAAAATACATAAAATAAGAAAAATTCAGATAAATCCAGCAAATTACCTGTGGCACTGACAAGACTGCAAACTAAGTCAACTTCAGTATGAAATAGAAGAATCAGAAAACTGAAACCCACAAATGCAAATTCCCAATCCCTTTGGATAAATGCACAGGCAGCGCAGCAGGATGCTGTCAGCGCCACTTCCAATGAGCTTTGTTTGGCCTCACACTTGAATGCATAGGTATCCACGGGAGGTCTCAGATCACAGCCAGAGTTAGAGGTTATCATGGCATTAACAAGTTCTGCAGGCCTCTTCGGTGAGGGCCTTTGACTGACAGATTGGAGAAATGATGCCAAGAAAGATCTCGATCTCCTCAAACAATCCGGGGTCTACAGCTGGCGTAGTCAAGAAATAAATACTGCTGTTAGGTGATCTCAGAGCTCTCATATTCACTCACAAATATGCACGCGCCCTCAAGTTCTGGCATCACATTTAATAAAGTGACATCTTTCCTGGGTTTGATTAGTGTTTGTGATTTGTTGCCGTGTAACAACAGTGTCTTGTTAAAATATCTTTTACATAAGTTGAACTTGGCCGCTCTGTTCTGCTCTGGCAATGAAGAAGCACACAGTTTGAGTCTACATGTACATGTAAGGAATGTTTTGGCATATAATGACTGTGTTGCACACATGAGATGTGAAGCATAGCCATATAAGGTGGCTTCCATGGGGTTGATAAACAAGATATTAAACCTCTAAAGCCAGACTACGTAGCCTTTGCTGGACAGCGGCCACTATGGCCACAAATAGCAGTTAACACAGTGTGTGTAAAATGTTTATCTGTAGCATGATAGCGATATCTTAAACTGAATAATGTATTGGTAAAAGTTGGGGTGAGGGCATGTTTTCAGATCAGTATATGATGGCTAATAACTACTTGGCAGTACTCAGAATCTGATACACAATCACTGTTGTTACGACCGTTACAGAAGCAAATATACTTGAAGAGTGAACGTATGCTTCGGGTCGAGCCGTTGTGTAGACAGCTGTATTGATTAAAATAGAAACATATCTGTTCCATCAGACGCGCACGAGACGGACGACTGAAAGACGCGGCTGAAACATCTTCTGTGTAGACACGTCGTGAGGGAGGTCAGCTGCTCAAGGTGCTACAAATGGTTTCATGTTCCTGCCTGAACCTTCAATTTCTCTTACATTTTTTGGATTAGGATAATGTATGTTTTCTGCTTAACAGAGTCTAAGATGATTTCTGTACTAACATGTAAACACAAATGATGCTTGTGTTAACGAAATTATTATATTATTGTAACAAAATTACCGGGGATTTGTTTCGCAATGTCTCTATTATATGTGTTTATGTTATTGAGGGGGCCCAGGCCCCCCAATGAGCTTCCTGTTGGCTGTCCTGTCTTAACTACTACCAGGTCCAAACACCTCCCCAGACTCTAGAGCAAAGTCTGCGGCCAGTCCCCACAGTTGTTTAACTTCTCTAAGAGTGACCTCTGACCTTCCTTGTTCTCAAGGGTCTAACAGGCATTTCCTTGAGTAAAGTCACCTGTATAAATGTATTGGCCACAAGAACAAATTTAAGTACCAGGAGAGGCTGAAGTACAGAATATGTTGTAGAACATGTTTTTAACATGTTCAGCTCAGGGCATAAAGACTGATTTTACATGACTGCTGAAAATGTACGAGACAAAGTCTACTTTAAAAATCTAAAATAGGAAAAAAATAAAATACATAAAATACAAACACATTTAGCAACCAGCCATTTGGATGCCTTATAACATGCATTATCACAATTCACAATGATGGTGGTTTTGTTTATTTTTTTGTGATTTTAGAGAAGTTTTTGCTTCTTTTTTTTTGCTTTTCTTAGAAATTTATCAGTAGCGACAGCAAACAAGAAGATTTTGTCCTGAAGGTGCAGCTACAGGAAATCAAAAGGGTTAATCCTTTCAGGACCAGAAATGTTAAATCTGCCCAAACTATGTGATTTCTTGCTTTCCAGAGTTGACATTTTGACCTGAGGTGGCACATTTCACTATGATTATACCCAGTATGACTGTGTGTGACAAATAAACTTGAAACTTGAAACAGGAGAAAGGTTAATGACGAGAAATGAATAGACTGGTGAAAAGGGAGTCTGTTCTATAGGATCCATGAAAGTGATCTGTAATTTGGACCAGAGACTAGTTCCAGACAGAAGGTCCTTTCTTGAAGGAATCATTTGCTGGGAACCATAAATATTCAGCTGTGTGGGCCTGCCAAACATGATTCAACACAACAAAAACCAAATGTAAAATAATGGCTGTAAAAAAACTCATGACATTCCTTATTGAGCCTAAAATGCATGATGCAGGATATTCTGAATGCCATGACTATATTTAGTACTATTGATCTGGCAATAAGGTGTCCTCATGTCCCACCTCTGACAGAATTAAAGCATGTGATGGACATGGCACGGGACATAACCAGAGGTTAAAATAATGTACTATTACTTTCTGGGGGGCCAAGTTGGAGACATGAGGTAACACTGTACTAAATTAGACACAGAAGTTAGGGGGGCATGTCAGAGATGATACAGATACCATATTACTATGTAGATATCACAACAGAGGGAAACACTGAGGGAACTATAGTCCACTCCTGCTCTGGCGAGTATTGTAATTCATGTGCTTTTAGCTGTCTGTCTTAAGCAATGCATCTGCATCTGCATCCAACATTAATCACTAATCTACAGGATGAATTAACAGACAAGAAATGACAGCAGGTATGAGGGTGAAAAAAACGATACATCTGACCATTGGCTATCAGTGCATCCCAAGAATTTACTATATAGCACTTAAATTTATTTCATCTGTGGTAAAGTAGGAACTGGGGTAAATGTATATCACCAATAAAAATGAGGATAAAGTGACGTTACTGTGGTTTGTAGGTCAATATTCCTGGATCACGGAGAACAAAATGGGGAAACTAAAACCCAGTCAAATTTCTGAATCCTGAAACTCCCTCCAGGGAAAGCCAGAAGGCCATGCATGGGAGGTTTAAGGCCAATGTGCCCAGTGAAGCATGCACAAAGCTGGGGGTCTCTTCAGGAACCAAAGGGGTGGGTGGGAGGGGTTACACAAAGCTCAACAACTCTCATAAATCAACTGAGCAAGGGTTAAACTTCCCTTTTTGTTGTTCGAGATTTTTCAACCAAGAGAGAGAGATCCAAAGAGCAACACCAAGATGAAATAACATGAGTCTTGTTGCAAAATTCCCCAGGATGGCAACAACAGGGTGAGCGTCAAGCCGGAAAACAACCGCATGGCAAATCCATTATAGTGAAAAACATTGGGGCAACATAAACCCAGATGTTACTATTACAGAAATGTTGCCGTATTTCAAAGGGGCCCCACATGTGGAACATTTCTCAACTCAAATCAGAGGTAATCTCAGGAACTTGGATGGGGGGGATCAAACTAGCAACAGACCAAAAGAGAAAAGGGAGGGTGGAAGAGGAGATGAATGCATGAATGTGAGAAAGGAGCCAAAAATAAATGAATAGTGGAAATATTTAATCAGAAGAATGGACTGAGAGCTCAGACCTCCTGATACTTTAAAATGCTTTCAGAGGCAGAAGTTCAGGATCCAAGTCAGTCTGAAACAGCAACGACAGGTTTGGGATTTGTCTATTTTCAAGTCAAGACAACTAAAGACCAATGACCTAACATTCCTGAGATGGCACCATTTCCCAGAGCGATCCTTTAGAGACCCAACTCTGAACCTAGATGGACTGAGTGTACGTTAATGGATATCGATCATCCGGAGGAGTTCTTTGAACCCTGACAACTCTGAAGGTTTAGCCAAGGGTCAATATTTGCATTGGCACAACTGTGAGGCAGTGATCTGAAGCAGTGTTTCCTGCAGCAGCATGTTATTAGATTAGAGGCACCTGGCCACCGCTACTGACACCTTTGCAATTGCCTGGCACACATCCTTTCAATTACACCTGTTTGGTGTAAAAGCCACAATAGGTGGATGCATTTATAACCTGCATGTCCTGAGAGTCAACAGGATTTGCATGGCCTTTAAACTTTCTTTCAGCAATGGGCTGGTAGAGGACATTTGATTGGTTTCATGGTCCTTTCAGAGAAACCTGATAAAACTCTCCCTAAAACCCTTTTTTGGCATTCATTAATTATTCACAATGTTTGGTGGTGGAGCAGCACTCTTCCCAAGGTCTTTTTTCAAGGCCTCTTGTGCCATCCCTGCTTACTTTGCCCCCCGCTCTTGCCCAGAGCATCTTCTGTTCATTTCCTTTGTCCTTCAAGTTGTTCCTGTCATTTCCTATATTTCTCTGAGCATTTTCTTTCTGCTTCTATGCTGGAAAAATCTCCCTTTATCCAGGACCATCCTGCACTGACAAGAGGAAACCCTCCCCATTTGAGGCCAGGCTAAGGCCTAGATCTTGTCTAGTTCATGGATGGTCTGTTTCCTGCATCTGTACTTACTCTGAAATGCTCATTCTAACTGTTCCTAACTCTCTCTTCTACTTTTCTGTTGCTTCGTAACAGATTTTGCAGCTGTACTCACTTTCCCAGCTGCACAAGGAGTATGTCTGTGTCCACACTATGCAAACCTGATCAGTCTAGAAGGAAGTACAGCAATACATCATCAGAAAGAAGAAGTGTCATTTGAGCGTTTGACAATTTTGAAACTTTCTTGATCTTTAGTGGTCTTGGAAAATCTTTTGGGTGTCTGGCAAAGGTTCAACGTTAGATTGCGATGAAAAGCACATTCTCAGAGAAGGGTGAGGGTTAACACCAACTCCAATCTGTTGGAATAAGGTGTACCCAAATTAAGGCTGTTTTAGGGCCAAACAAAGATCTGCTATTAACGCAGGGGCTCAGATTGAACCCCGCCCCCTTAAGTGAGCTCGCTTTGTCATACAGTGCTCTGATGCAGTCAATCAGTGACCCAGAGCTTAGCTGGGGGGCTTTGAGATTCTTTTACGACCCCCCTTTCACCTCGCCTCCCACTCCTCAAAAGAAAGAATGGTAATTAACTGATGAAGAGCTCTGTAAGATTATCCAGTCTCCTCGCCAAGGACTCCAGCTCTGCCAGTGATGTGCAGTCATGTCCCAAAGGACCACTGCAGAATGGGGAAGGATGGATCTCAATGGTCTATTCAACTACTCTCCTCTTTCATTCTCTATTCAGCTGAAAAAGAGGAGAGCAGCATGCAATGTTGTATATCTGAGCCAGGAATGTTCTTTCATATCAGCACAAATTAGGAAAAGCACTCACAGTGTTTTAAGACAAATGTCGAGACCACGGTCACAATGCTTTTAGCGTGGACACACACACACACACATGAACAGAGTTCTTCA
The DNA here is from genome assembly GCA_003416845.1 of Oplegnathus fasciatus. Taxonomy (NCBI): domain Eukaryota; kingdom Metazoa; phylum Chordata; class Actinopteri; order Centrarchiformes; family Oplegnathidae; genus Oplegnathus; species Oplegnathus fasciatus. The sequence continues at coordinate 135,904 of NTHP01000201.1, read as the reverse complement.
CTGACCACATCACAGCTCAGAGGGCACACAAGTGCACAAACAACCCCTCACTGTGAGCGGGAATGCGCAGCAGATTGAATTATACAAGAGAAAGCAAAAATAGCTGTGTGTCCCAACCACCTAGAGCGAGACAGAGCGGGACACAGAGGGAGTGAGGGAGTGGGAAAGGGTGAGAAAGAGCCACTGAGGGGAAGAGAGCAGGAGATCCATTTAATGCAACTCAGTGTCAGAGCAGACAAGTTTTTAAGTCTGCGCACGGAGCTGAAGAGAAAATTCTAAATATGTTTCTCGAGGGGGAAAACAATACAGAGTTTGTCTCGTGTTCACACACCCTCCCATTCTCCTCCATAATATCGCCCTCATTCAAACATGTCACCGTGCCAAGGCCCCCCACAGCCAGGGTCCCAACCCTCAACCCAACCCCCAACAAGCAGACCACCCAATAGATCCCCTGACCAGCTTGATTTGATCAGGGTTTCCCAATGGTGCTGGTCTGGAGTATCACCCCTTGAATAAGTCAGCAGCCCTCCTCAATGTGGTACAGAATCACAACAAAAGCCTTGTGGCTAATTGCATCATCCTGATTCTGTCGATCACTTAACTCACTCACGCGCTACTTACATAGTCATGATTCTACTATGACATAAATTCTGCGATTGAAGTTTTAAAGTTATTAGATTTGCATGGCCAGGTTATGCACAGAGGTCAGCTTATCTCCTGCAAACTGGTAACAAATGTGACAGGAGTCCCGTGCTGACAGTTACAAAATCAATCATGATCCTGAGAGGAAATTCCAGTTGAAAAGTTATCTCACCCAGAACATGCAGGACAGACAGACCCAGGTGCGTGCAGGTCCAGCTAAAGCTGTTGGCAGGCTTAGAGAGACAGACGGCATGGTGACGGGCAGGAGTGATGCTGCTGCTGCTGCTGCTGTTGCTGCTGCTGCTGCTACAGACCAGTGGGCTTCCTTAAGTATATTCCAGCTAGGAGAAGAGTTGCCCAACGCTGCAAAGCCATGACTGTCCTGGACGTAAACACTCTCGTTCACCTCGGGCTGTTGCTTTCTCCCTCTTCCTCACTGTCTGACTTGTGTCTCTCCTCTAAATTGGATCCTGACTGCCTCTCCTCTGCGCTCACTCTGCCTCTCTTTCCCTCTGCCGGGGAAAGTTTCACAAAGCTTTTTTTTGGGGGGGTCAGGCTGCCCCCACCACTCCACAGGAGCAAAGGGGGAGGGGGTGCTCTGCTTATTATACATCTCTTTTGCCCCTCCTCTCTCTCTCATCCCATGTCTCCCTCCCTCTTTACCCCTCTTAAGTCTCACCACTTTTAATTTCATTCATTCCTTGATCCCACCCCCTCCCTGTTTGTCCCCCTCAGCATCCGTCGCACTTCACCTCCCCCTCCCTCCATCTCTTTCTTGCACAGTTTCCCTGTGTATTTCTGGATTTAGAGCCCATTTTAATATTTCATAAACTCTGTGTGCCCCTGTATTCACCCATGTGATGGGTGAATATGCTATACTGAATCATTTCAGATGCCAGAAAACACACCTGCTGTTTAGATTGTCAGTCCATGCTCAAAGTGCCTGAAACTTTTGACACCCACTCTCAACATCGTTTGACATTATTTTATGCTCGGTTTTCAACAATCTTCCACAAATGTCAACACCTGTACCCATTGAAACGAACAACATCTGTCAGTTAACATACTAAGTTCTTTAAGTAACAATATTAGTTACAGCCACCTGTGCCCATTTCATACGTTTTGCACATAAGCACCAATCACTGAAATTCAGTGAAATTCAGAGTCACTGTCAGTGACATTCAGAGGCTGATTATGAGCTTTCATGACAACAGTTTTTTTTCTTTTTAGAGTAGTTAAGGTATGAAATTATGGCAGGACCAATGAGTTCACTGAATAAAACTATACATTTATAGATCATTCAAATTAATTCAGGATTCAAATTAATGATCAGCACATGCAATATTAAAACGAGACTTCTTCTCCTCTCAGTCTTACGCTTGAAGTCTAATGCTCACACTTTTCAACAAATCCCATTACAAGACTTCCCTACTCTGTAGCATTCAACTCCAGCTCCATTTTTTTGCTACCAATAACATAAATCTCAAAAAAGGGGTCACAAATACATAATTCAGTGTTTCAAAAAAGGCAAAGTAATTTCCTAAAACAGCAGGGCATTGTACTTTTTAGCTAATGTTACTCAAAGAGGAGGAAATTGTGCATTTGTTGGGGACTATTTTCAGCAGCGGATCAATACACATTTGGTATGCTAGTGAGTATTTACAGCAGCAGGACGGTGTATGTGGGATTGAGTCAAAATAAACTACAGTGTGTCTGTTCATGGTGATGAAGGAACATGTCACCCAGTGCAACAATGTGGCTCATGTTTTGTTTGTTTTTGAAATAGGATATATCAAACTTTGGATGCACACACAATACTTGTTAGTGGGATAAATTCCTTGTTGGTCTTTTTTGTTAATCACATAATAAAATATATCTTTAACAAAAAAAAAAACAGAATATCACCAGTCTCATCCTTTGACCATCTCGTACACTCCTTTACCATTTCCAATCACCCTCTTGGCTTCCCACACATTTTCCCCTCTCAAAGAAAAAAATAAAAGCAGTTCTAGACGATCTACCTCTGACAGTAGTAGTGGCCTCAAACAGAGCCCCCCTCCATCTTGACCCTTTATTACAAAGAACACGGAGGGGCCGGGAAGCAAAAGCTGCTTCATTAAGTTCTCACTGCTCATCAATGACCATGTTAGTCCCATGCGTGACTCTTTATCCCCTTGTGTGGGTACGTTTTTCACACACACACACACACACACACACACACACACACACACACACACACATGCAGACCTCCACATAAATGAAACCATTAGCCAGTGGTGGGCCACATGTACCTGTAAACACTCATGGACCCATAATTTTCTAACATACACATAAAGATTCACATGACAGACAGTCCAGGCCCACTATACTTCCTGACAACATAAACACACATAATTTAAACTATCAAACTCACTGCATGCATATACATAAACATTCACCAATAACCACCTATTTCTCCCCCACTCTCCCTCTCACACACACGCACACATATATATTCACATCTTTTGTACACACTACAGAAATACACAAACCCACCCACACACAGAAACATACAAACACACTCACCCAGTGACACAGAGGATTAATCCCCTGGTATTTCCTGCAGGCCACCCCTACAGAGACAAATTCACTAAAGGAGACAGTGTTAGAGAGAAAACATTTAAACTTAATCCCCCTCAACCAACACACACACACTCCAGATGGATGTGAAATGCAAGAACTCTGTGAAACAATGGTTATTTTTCTACGTTACTGCACATCTGTGTCTTTTTAGGGCTTAAACTAAAAAAAAAAGTATTACTGTTTAATCTGTTTTCTGTTTTTTCAATTAATGACTGACAAATGGCCAGTTACCAAAGTTACCAGTCTGCCAAGTGATGTTCTCAAACTCTTTAGTGGGACCAACAGTCAAACCTACAATGGGAATTTTACAATGCTATGAAATGAAAAAAGCAAGTAAATCTTGTTGCTGCACTAAGATGTTAAAGGTTTTGCAATGACCCTTAACATCAGTATATTGTAATATGCTAAACAGCACACTTGCACAGTTTTCCTGACAATGCAAGACACATTGCTTACTCCAGGACATCTTTATCTACGTTTAGATTAGCATCAATAATGAATGAATTCAAGGTATTCATGGCTTGGGGTATTGGGGTATTCTGCTGTTTGCTGCAGGGGAGGTAGTGTACAGAGTGGTTTTAGAGTTTTTTCACTAAAAACTGGAAACAAGGTTGATGAGAGCGGTGAGACTGAACCAAAATAGCGAAGTGGTGGGCCGAAAAAACCCAAAACAACGAGCTGAAAGATGCTAAACCGCTCTGTGTAGCTGAGAGGAACTGCAGGGTTCATTCTCTGTGGGTTCATCACTATGAATATCCCTTTCACATTAGCCATAGTCATTGATAATATTATATTATATAATATTATTACCAATTAGCCATTGGTAATATAAAATTATTGATTATAGCAGCTTTAAATGTCTTCTAATTTAATTTAACTCAACTATTTTACATCTCACTCCACACAGTAAAGTGTATGTAACTGCTTGAGGCTATTTTGAAACATAACACAAAGTCACTGAATGACTGTGCACTTGAGTGTTGTCCAGCAGTGCTTAGTTGTACTCAAATGAAGCTATAACCGTCACAAGAGTGACAGTCTTCCAATTCCCTGTCAGCACACTCTAGTGTGAGAGTGTATGATGCATCAAGTATTTTTGATAAACAGAATATCTTCTAAATATAACGTCATGATTTGCTGCACAGCCAACAAAGGAGCATAAGAGAAATGATAAAGTTAGACTTGTAAGTTATGGATTTAATATGGTAGTTGTACTTACAAATTTCACAAACTACTTTAAAATAAAGAATAACATGAAAACAATAAATAGTGTAAAGCAGTTAGAAATAAAGAATTAAAAGACAGTTCCAGTTTTTGCAAATCAGATATCATGATTTGATATCATGACTATTCAAAGATCCAGGACTAACAGTGGCACAATACTGGTGACAGACTATATTACCCCACTGTATTACTCCTTAAAGACCATGCATAGTTCATTCAGCAACCAAGTGCTGCCGCAGCACCCACTGGTGGTCACTGGACAAACTGCTTCCACATTTATTATGGGACACTTGTTCAGAGGCACAGTTATTAAATATAGGAAGGACTGCAGAGAAAATGGAGGGAGTGAGCGTGTGCGTGGGTGAGGGAGGTTGTAATGTAGGAAAGGGAGGGTGGGCTTGTTTCCAAGGCTAATCAGATCACTTGTGGGATTTGTTTTAGTACCTCTTTAACCTTGACCATTTCTGTCTTCTTTTGTAAACCAGAGCCGATGTGGACAGCGAGGCACTTACACAATTAAGAAGATTAACCGGTGTCAGGTCACTGTCCTTGAACCAAGTAAAGATGGGTAAACAGCAGGGAGGGATCAAAGCTGTGCAGCCTGTTACAATGGCTCAATATGTTAAAAAAAATGAAGCAAGGGAGGAAGTTTGTCAGACAGAAAAGGTAAAGAGTTGGAGAGAAAAATGACAGAAACAGATAAATAGATGAAATAGGGTCTGTAGCAAATAGACAAGCAGACAGATTAGATGTAGTAGATAAACACAGATACGTAAGGAGAGAGCGAATGTGTAAACAGAGGGGTGTGTTCTGTCATCTTGGCTGACGTCCTAGAACCTGCTAGATGAAGGGGGAGTTCACTTGTTGACAGACGGAGGAAGAACACACTCCAGCAGGCCCCCAACACACACAGACATGCACACACCCTTTCCCACCCCCGTGACTCCCATCTGTTGAAAACAATACAGACCCGGGGCCCTCCCTTTGCAGAACACTCACATGTGTGTGCACGTTTTCCTCTGTTCTCTCTGCTGTGTAACGCTGAGAGGAAGGACTGTCCACCCAGCACCAGAACACACTGACCCATGAACACAACAACAATACTGCTACAGTACACGGTGTGAAGCCTTTCGTGTGTCAGGCTTACTCTTTGAAGAACTGTCATCAGAAAACATGAAAGTGATCCTTTTTGGGGCCATATTTTTCCAATTTGGAGACATCTCTGGAGCAAGGGGTTTCAGGAGGGTTCCTGCACTTTTCCCACAGATCACCTTTCAATCAAACCAAAAAACTCTATATAATGAGTTCCTCATTATGAAATTACATTCTGTAGACTTTGATACATAAGTAAACCACATTGGCTATGACTGCTCATGCCAACTACTCACTTCTTCTATTTATGCCAAACAATATGCTTTTGTGACAGAACGGCTAAGAGTCTAAATATGACAGATATATAAATAAATAAATGAATACTATATGAATACATATCTGAATTATTCCCTTACTGCAGTGCACAGGGCGTCCACATCAGGAGACACTGTTTGTTAATACTTAGATTGATTACACATACTGTACATGCTGTTGAGAGCCTAAACTACATCATTGGATTAATAAGCATCAGAATCAAATTTATCGCCAAGTAGGTTGGCACATAAAAGGAATTTGACTTGATGTAATCAATCTTAATGAATCATCTTAATGAAATAAATATATTTAAAGTGGTGACTGAAATTAGTACCTGTGATTGAAACTCAGACTGACTTGGTAGCTGTCCGTAGCAGCTACACTGTACAGACCAGAGCTAAAAAGAGAGTCAATATTGGAATTACAATCGTCAGGTGGCCAGAAACATGACTCCAAATGAATGCTAATGTTGCTCCGTATAAGATGGATTGGTTGGACTATTGGTGTTGGACAAAACAAAACATTTGATAACATCACTTTGGACTCTTAAGAAATTTCGATGGGCATTTGGATAAGCTAAATGATTAATCAAGAAATAATCAGATGATCAAACTATTATTGCCTATTTCGCCACATTAGTCTTATAAGGTGATAATATGTCAATGTTGTGTCAGCTTACTTTGCCAAAAAAATGACTCATTGCAGGTTTAAGAATAAAATACACAGGTCAGTCTACACAATGTCATTTGGCTGGCAAGTGCAGGAATAATGTAAAAGTTTATCATTCTCAAGGAAAGTATCTTTTGGGTCAACTCACTTTGAGAGGTCACAGCACAGAGTCACCTATGAAACTGCATCCCTGGACTTGGCAGGGATTCAGCTGCTTCACAGCACAGTCATCCTACTCGCTGCACCACCACGCTGCCCCGGTAAGCCGCGAACAATTTAGCCACTCCGAGCCAGCGTAGACTGGCTAGAGCGGAGGGTAAATGCAGGTAAAGTGCTTATTCGCCCCTGCTGAACGCCACCTCATGGCACAGAGGCCATCAAAGTGCCAACGGAGGAAGATGCACAACCCCAGGAGAGGGAGACACATGCTAAAGACCCTCAATGTGTCTGTGGCCAGACAGCCAGCCATTGACTAAAAACACTTTCTGTTTTAATTAGGGGTGAGTTCGGTGTGTGTAGACAAATAAAGTGTGCATATTGGGGTGTGTGTATGTGAGGGTGTGTGTGCTAAGACACTGAGCAGTGGCTGCATTTGCAGGATTTATGGCTCTGTTCAACAGCAGAGACCTACTATCGGGAAAAGTGCCCAAGTCAAACTGGCAATATCCTGGTCTGTGTGTGTGTGCGTGTATGTGTGTCTACAGCCGTGTGTGTGTCCTAATGTGCTTATCTCTCCAGCCTGTCTCATCCTCTGGGCTCACTGCAGGCCTATCACTAGATGGGCGTCATACAAATATTAATATTATTTCCATTGTCATTTGGAAACAGCAGATGGAAATGTTGGGACACTCGGGGATTGGGTCATACAAAAGATCATAATCCCAACGTTTCATACATCCTGTGTCTGAGGCTATTAATTCATTAGGTCAATATTTTCGTTGATCACACTGAATGTCATCATGAGTGTGCAACAGAGATTAAATCTGTCTAAATCTGACAAACTAGTTGTTATTTTCGCAAAACAGGATAAAGACTGCATAGCAATGTGTGAGAAAACCAATGAATGGATAAATGTATTTCACAGTCTACAACGAGACTGCCATGCTGGCAGCTCTGTGAGGCTGTACTTAAGCACAGCAGTGCTTTGAGGTAATGCTAACATCAGCGTGCTAACATGCTTATGATGACAATACTAACATGCTGATGTTTAGCACCGGTTTTACATTTGCTAATTAGCATAAAACACAATGTACAGCAGGTTTATGACTAAATACCTGCAAGTATTGGACAAATTGAATTTCTGACCTGATGATGGCGCGAGAGGAACAGTTAAGTTTTTACAGTTCATCCTGGGGCAGACATGAATGTCTGTACCAAATTTTAATGCAATACATCAAATTGACATTTCAGTCAAAAACACAAATGTCAACCTCGTGGTGACGCTGGAGGAAAAATCAGGAAATCCCCAAAGTCAGTGGGATTCATCCTCTGGGGACCATGAATATCTGTACAAAGTTTCCTGGCAATCCATCCATAGACATTTCAGTCTGGACCAAAGTGGTGGACCCACCAACACCAAACAACATTGCGATCTCTAGAGCCACACAGCTAGCGTGGCTAAAAATACTGTTATTTGTCACAACCAACCCTGGGTTAATGCAGCTCTTTTTCAAGCAATAAGCAGCATTTGCTTTTCTCTATTACAAACAGGAAAATCTAACAGTCAAGCCAAGTTCTGCATGTAGGTGCATGAATCTTAAATTGATTAAATTGAAAAAAAAAACCACACATCACTTAAGCTATCCTGAGAAGCCCCTCTCATTCAAATTACATTTAAAATATAAACTGTACCTTGTTTTTGCTTTTCCTTTGCTTACGAAACGGGAAGATGCAGTAGAAGAAAAATTTTGCCCAACTGAAGACTGTGGCAAGACACCAGCCGAGTCCGCCCATTCTGAAAACCTCCTCACGTCCTCTACAGTGTAACAGCTGTCGCTCCTCGCTCCTCGTCTCCCCTCCCTCTCTAGTCTATCCTTCAAAACCACTGTCCAGAGGTACGAAGACCCTGGTAGTTAGTCCCGGAGAGAATCCTGTGACGGTTGCTGATCTGATCCAACCAATTGTACACTTTCCTTCAGTTTCAGTGATTAGATGTTCCCTTAAAGTGTGGTAGAGGTAACTCGTAAATGCATCCTTTTCCTCTCTTGCCTAGCATCCCTACAGCATCCCTCCATCCTCTATCCCGTCCCCTCTTTCTCTGGATGCTGCAGGTTCTTCCATTCAAAGCATGAGGAGGTAAAAGATTAGGAGAGGGGAAGACAGAAGTGGGCGGAGGTGGGGCTGGTCGGGCAGAGCCGTCTGGTAAACAAGGAAGCACTTATAGTGATGGAAAAAGGAGGGGGGGTCTGCAATTTAATGTAGAAAGGGGCCGGTTGCTTGGAGGTACTCTTGGAGCAGTGAAAGAACAATGAACATAAGATGTGTTGAGCGGAGTAACAATGAATTCCTAGCAATTAATATGAAGCTGTAAATACAAATTATGATGCAGACACTTTCCAGCTGATGTCATAACTGCCCATTTTATATCAGAGGAAGAGATATCCAGTGAATGTATGAATGAACACTATATAAAAGAAAAAGAGACATAGATTAAAAAAGTGAATGTGTATGTGTATTGGGGAGATAAGTGTATTAGAGTGTGCTGGTGCATTTGTAGGAGTCGGGGGGCCCTAATGAAGATTGGCAGTCTCAGTCCAATACAAGACTGTATGCATTCTGAGTAATGAGTATAAAGACTGAGGACCACATCAGAGATTTAAGCCAGCAACTGAACTGCATGTTTAGTTTCTCTTAAAGTGGAGGGCAATCTACTTCAATACTGAATACTGAAGAAGAGAACAAGAGGATGTGTCTAAAGGCATGAAAGATCAAGAGGATCCAGAATTATAACACCTGACACCTCCTCCCCCAAAACATAATCCGAAACTGTGAAATTACTAAAAGGGGGTTTATGATGTTAAATTTTGCCTCTTTGTTGCCATGAAGCAATTTCTCTTTAAAAGAATTCAGAGAATCGAAGCAGAACATTTGGCTCTATGTTCTGGCAAATGTAACATTAGCCAAATCTCCTTACAGAACAATGAAGAGTAACCTTGTTCCAGATCATGTAGCTACGCAGGAAGCTCCCTTCTTTGTTTCCTTACAGGGAAATGAGAGAAGAAAGCCTCTGAGTTTTTGGTGAAAACACTGCAAGATAGGACCACTGCCCTATTTGGGTGTATTCTTTGCTGCTTCCTGTTTTTTGGGGGTTTTTTTGTGGTCAGGCTTTTCCAGATCCACATCCAAAAATCATAGCATGGTGTTGGAAAATGAAACGGTTATTCTGTAATATTCAGAATGCTCATCCAACTCTTTACAGCTACTGCTCCAATGCAGTGTTGTATACACAACCTTTATACTGAAACTACATAGCCCAGCAGGTGAAATGGAGAAAAAAAAACACAAAACAAATTACTAATTCTTGCTATAAAATGAATAATTAGTGCAACATGTGCACATACACCACTGTATTTCCTTCGATTAAAGCATTGCACATTGTCAGGCCACAGAATATCTCATCTAAATAAGCCATTTGTTTAGAATTTTGATAGAAAACATGGATTTACTTTGGATTTTGCCAGTTTAACAACATTGCGTTTAAACTGGCAACCCTTGAACATGAATGTTATATTGTTTGGCACTATGTTTTGCGTGCATGAATAATTATTCGTGAGCACTAATTAAGTAATTCAAAAGTACAAATTAGCAATTGTGAGCACAAATTCCTAATCTATGCACATGAATTAGTCTCTCTCTCTTTCTCTCTCTCTCTCTATTACACCTGCCAGGCTCCAGGCTGCCACTTAGCAAGCTAGCTAACCAGTGTACCATTGACTCCTGTCTCTCAGCTGTCTGCAAACAATGATTTTTGTGGAGCCTTTTATTCTCTGGAACAACTAAGTTGATAGTAGCTTTGTGCGTTTTTACTCCACTGCCCTCCGTTCCATCAGCAGTCAGTCCTATCAACATAGTTTGCAATTGGTTAACGGTCCAAATTCGCATGTCAGAGTTTGCCTCCGCTGAACCTAAGGTTTCAACACCTCACAAACCTAACTTACCTCTGCAGGCCATTCCATTGAAATGAATTGATTACGAACAGACATTTCCTGTTAAAAAATGATACTGTGACCACCAGGCCCTTAGAGGGAGTAACTAACAGTATTATCAGTATGACATTTTCCAAATGAGAAAATCTAAAAGTGTTTATGATAGCAACAGTAAGAGCAAGAATACAGTGAGTATTGTGTACTTTATCATACTTTACTATAGTGCAGTACTATATTCTGTATATATACTCTGTATTCTGTACGTAGCTCGCAGACACTTTGGTGAAGGTGAAGCTAGGTAACCAGGTTTCGGCATTGCCTTACCAATCTCCTGCATTCCTGTTAAAGAAGATTACACAATACTGGCAAAGGGACAGAGATTTTTTAGAGGAGCGAGGACAATATCATGCGCACTTCCTGCCTCTCTGCAGTACAAACAATGGGCTGGTTTCAAGCCTCAATCTGGCAACGTCAGGTCTGTTGTCAGTTCTAGGAAACCAGACAAGAGGTTAGGGAGTTAAGGGTCATTGTTCCTGAGAGAATAAAAGGGGAAGTGACAGGTCATGGTTTTAATGGGGGGCTGACAGAGATGTTTTGGTACCAGCTGGTAGTATCCATTCAGCAATCTAATTTGATATTACCCATCAGTAACATGCAGTGTTATTCTAAAAGCACCAATAAAGAAAATACATGTTTTAATGCTGTCAAGGCTCTTATCTCTACCCAGGAGTTATTATGCAATTTTTTCAAGAACACCTCATTTGGCATTTCTACTGAGCTATAAAATAATGTAAAAACAGGTTTCTGTGGAATATCAAGTTAACTTCCTTAACTTAAAATATAGCACTGACCAGAGTTCGTATTCAATGGCCTGTGCCAGTTAGCCACAGCCTCCTGATCAGACTTATTACGTGCCGACACAGCGCCTCACTGCAGCTCACTGCAGACTCTGTGATGAAACTGTGTGCTGAGCTCTCACCTTATCCCATATTTCAGATGTATTTCAGCTGTCAATAGCAGAGTGCCAAGGCTTTGCTGAGCCTCAATGACATCATGCAGCACATGGCTGCTGTAAAACACCGTTCTTCTCATTATTCAAATTGACATCCAGAGAGTATCTCCAGAATCTGTTAGTTATCACTGCTGCAAAGGCAGAGCCAATTTTAAAATGAAGTTAACTAATAGCTAATAACAACATTTGCATTGGAGTCCCATTTGTTTAAATATTACATTTCATGTTACTGCCCCCAACAAAGTGGCTGTGATTAATGCGGCAATTATCTCCTGCCCCTCCCACTATTGATCCAAGGCGTCCATTTTTTGGATTGAGAGCTTGGCGAGTGTAAGCACATGGCAGAAAGCCACGGGGAATTAAGTGAAAGCTCATTTCATCTTTGAACATAGCAGAGACACCTCACTCTATCTTGAGTCGGCAGATGGAAACAGTTTTGGCAAATTGGCAATCATGAAAAATTTAATTCCGGATTGGTGACAAAATGGTGACATTATAAGATATCCCGTTTTAAGAAAAGCTCTAATCCCAGCTGTTAACTCAAAGCCTCTTTAGACAGAAAGAGGCACAAAGAACCACAAAGCTCCCTGGGCAAAGGTTCAAATCTCAGTGACTGCATGCAAGTGATACTGCCACTCTAACCTATAATAATGTTGTCTGGTGAGAAATGATAAAGAACATTCAGAATTTGATACCATGCAATGGTAACATCTGGAAATCTGTATTGTTTTTCCAGAACCTTGAAATGCTGTAGTGGATCGCTGAAACCCCAAGTTTCAGATTAAGTGCTGCGCCACTTTAAAAAGTGTGAAACCTTTCATGTTAAGTTTGTGGATGGTGTGAGATACAGAGCAATGTAACACAAAGAGCAAGAGGACAAACACGTTTCTTACATTATTGCAGAATCTTGTAAATGGAGATATCTCTTAAAAGCATCAAGACGTACACTGTATACAATACAAGAATACACATTATGCACAATTAATCTGATCCTGAAATCCGAGGAATTTCCCACATTTTTGGTGATGGATATGGCCTCCATGGAACCAATAAATCAGAGGTGAATAAGGAGTAAAAAAAAAAAAAGCTTTATCCTTTGTGGGAGAGTAAATTATGAATTCCAAAGGCCAGGGGACAGCTATTTAACCTTTAATTATCATCTACAGGGGCACCCACCAAACACAAAGTACCCACAGTGGCCATTTCACCTTTCAAGCAGCAATTATCAACTGGCCCCAAACACCAAAGACCTCTAAGCAATCATCAGCTGCCTCATAAAAGCCCAGACAGGGCAGAAATGAAAAGGATGTAGGCCAAGGTGATGAAAAGGTATGAAGGTCCGGTGTAGTGCTGGCTCTGTCTTTCTTCACTTAGTAAAAAAACTGCAGCAACACCCATTAACATGTGCATAGACTGTATATCCATTATTTTAACACGTGTATTCTTTGTGTAAATGTCCCCCTTGTGACATGTAGTCACTCAGGAAGTGAAATTAGTGAAGGAGCCACTACAGGTCAAATGAAGGTTAAATGAAGGTTAATTAAAGAAGCCTTCTGTTCTCTCTTCTGCCTTTACCAACCAGCTGAGGCTGACCATTGCATAAGAGCCAATGACAGACAAGGGCCCACCTCCGGTGACGAGCGGACGGCCCCTTGTAAAACAGTCATCAGTGTGAAAGTTATTGCATTCTGCGAGGCCATAAAGTAATTAGCTGTCCGGACACCTCCAAGAGTGACACTTCCACATCAGAGGACAGGACAAAAGAGAGATGGAGGAACATACTGGCAAATGGACACAGCGCACAGACTGTCTCTGTCTGAGGTCAAAACACAGACAGTCAACTACACAAGTGTTTACATCATAAAATACCTATTTCATCAGGTTAAGACACAAACAACAGCTTTAATAAAAGATGGCATAAAGGCCATTTCATCTCCACTAAGTGGACACTACACTGTCCACAGGAAAGGACCAATCAAACACAGACAAACACAAACTGTCTCTTTAACAGCTTGAGATCACCCCATCTTTGGTACATAGCACCACAAACAGGCCAGATTGGTACAGAGTGTAATTTACAATCACCCTGTTACCAGATACGACTTCTGGGTAATGTGTTTTTCCAGCCACCTCATTAAAAGCTGTATTATCATTGTCACATTATCCTATACAATGTCCATGCTTGTCTTCCAAGTCTCATTTTCCAACAAAGCTCATGAACGTAACACTGTTCAACCAATGTCTCTTAAGACTGACAAAAAATGAAAGCAATGGACCTCATGCAAGAACCACTTATATGGGATTTGTTCCTAAATGGCGCATATGAGTGATTTAAGAGATTTGTGGCATTCACCAATTCTTTTGTACTGTCTTTACTTGAATTGTCCCCTGTGTACGAAACAAAAAATGAACAAAATCACGAGTGGTCCAGACCTGTTGTATGAGCCATGTACAGACAGTCTGTCTTTCTTCACAGGGGAAAAAGACTTGTTTTACTTGAGAATCATAACACCTTCATCTGAATGAACTTGGACTTTAAATATGATATTGATATAACTAAAAAGAAATATATATATATATATATAAGAAAAAAATTAATGCAAAAATAATACTCTGCTCACCATACCATCATCATGGCTTGCCAATTTACTGATAAGCTTTACGTTGTTGTTTTTTATATTGCAGTTGATGCAGGTCTCTGTCCAGTATCATCCTCCGTTGCTCCTGACAGGGTAACATCACCTACTGTAGGCTACAATATGCTCTTGTCTAATATCTCTGTGACTGTCACGTCACCCCTTGACCACTGCTGATATTAATCATGGACCACTTTTACTGCTCTGATGACACACATTGAAAGCTGCATGGTATTATTAATATTTTCTAATTGTTTCAGGTCCTCTAATAGGACTGCGGAGTGCTGACACTCCTAAACTTGTTCTCTTTTTGTCCGCTGATGTCTGCCAAAAAGGGAGGAAACCAATATAAAAATGTAAGTGTCGTTGGAAAATGGATGGCAGTACCATTAACTGTAGTGACATTAAGTAAAGTTGCACATTAATAACCTGAAACCTGCAAAACCACCAGCAAAGTCCTTTGACTCAGCTTCAACATTTTGAGCGCTGGGGTTGGACTGACCTGGAGATGGGAGCCAATCCCTGACCACCCACAGTTAAAAATGACATGTTGCAACAGCACTCACCAGCCAGAGGGACATCGCAGAATTTTCTTTGAAAACACCTGGGGCAGTAATTCCCTTTCACAGATCCACAGCTTTCTTGAACACTGAGCTAGCTTTTCTGGGATTAACAAGGCTATGTTATTGTCCCTCAAAGCTGGATGCACTGACCAAAGAGAGCCTAGCAGTCTGGCCCTTATCCTGACATACTTCCTGAGCTGCATTGTTAGCAAGGGGAGAGGAAACACACACACACACACACACTATGGAAAGCCAGTGTCAGGAGATCATAACATGGAAAGTGAGAATACCAGGAGCTGTTGTTTGCTCTCTGAGATTTTTTGTTTCTTGCACTTTTGCCAAGGTCAGTGTTAACGGCGTAAACAGAGAGGACAATCATATTCTGTCTCTCTGTTAGCAGGACAAAGGAACTTCTCCAGATGCTTCCAGGTTTCCAATCAAGCCATTTACAGAAACTTTAAGTCTTACCACAGAAAAAGTTCTTTCATACTGTATATCAAAACTGTAAAGCAATGATAGGAAAAAGGTTTCACTTCAGGCTGCATTAACTGAGGCAGAAGAACTTAACAACAAGCTGACAGATACACAGCCTGACATAAAGCTGCTATGGCTAACATGTTAGCAAAAAACCCTACCTGCACATCCAGCAGACACGGAGCAACATTAGCAGTCATTTGGAGCCCCGTTTCTGTCCACCTGACAAATGTAAGACCGATAGTCACTCTCCTCCTGTTTTATACAGAGCCCAACAAGTATCATGAGAAAACAAGACTAGGTCAAAACCTAGTATATGGCTGGACCATGTATGGTCAATGTGCTATATTGTGGCCAAATTGCAACAGCTGTTTAGCTGGGGTTACATGGTCCCAAATAGACTACAGGCTATAGCTAACCTATTTGGGGCCGTGTAACCCCAGTCTACCATGTAACCGTCTCCGCCTCTTTCTGGAAAAGTTTTGCCACCACAGCGACAGAAGGGCAGACGGCTCCTTTTCCTGGTAATCCCTAAATTTGCACCATGCACCTGTAATTCTAGCGGTAGCTTTAGAGGGCTGCACCTGTACTCGTAGTGTACATACGTAACTAACGTTCCCACCTATTCACCTATTCGGCTGACCAACCGTGTAACATCATCACTCGGTCAGTCAGTCGCTCACTCACTCACTCAGTGACAGACTTTTGTGTTTGTAGGGCTGGCCCTCTGCGGTCCAGCCAAAAAACAGTGTTCTGTGTCTTGCACTGTTACCCAACAGGATCATACTACATCAAGAAAAATTTAAAGGTGTCATGAATATTGCCTTCACAGGTCCTGAGTTTGAAATTGGCCACTCTCTAAGGGGGTAAAAGGGTTCATATTTTTGTTTAAACCTTGTAGATTGCAAGTCTTTTTTGTGAAGAAGGTATTTATTTTAAAGAAAAAATATTTAACATCAACTGCTAAAAGGAAACCAAAATTGGTGCCAAAAGAAAGGTGGATCTTTTGACCATTAGCACTATGGAGCAATGTTAGTACGAGTGGGTCCATGGTTTGTTCGCATCGTGACGCCCGCATGCTCGTGTGTGTACACATCCTCATCCTGGAGTAACTTTACTGTTATAAGGCCGTATAAAGTGTATGACCACTTCAGAAAAAATTCAAAAATATTCCTCCTGGTACTTGACCAGGAGAAAACAAAGCTTGTTATAATTCTGTCGATGGAATTACTTTTAGGTCAAAATGGCATCTTTGTTTTCTTTCATTCAGTCGGCTCCATATATGTCTATGTTTAGCATTGTATTGAATGGTATGGGAATGCCTTGAAAAAGCCTCTCTGTTCTCATTTTCTGTTGCAACAAATTGAATGTAAACATGATGGTGTATAGTATAGATGGCATTAGTGTGTATGTGTGTGTGTGTTGGAGTCTCAGTGATATAATGTTTCATACAGAGGCCACTGTGTGCCAAAGTTACATTAACCCTGTTATGATACACTCAACTATATATGGAAATATGTTCGCTTTACTAAGCAGAGTAGAGAGAGAGAGACACCTGCATCACACAACACACACACACAAACACACACACAAATACGTACTTGGATAGGGACACAAAAAGAGGAAGATACAGTACATATAAATATGCACACGTTTGTATTTCTATACTTGCAAGGACCCTCACTGATGTAATGTCCAGAAAAACCAGTGCAGACTACAAGACTTTCAGAGACTCAGTCAGAATTGTTTAAATGATCACACTACAAGACTGTCTGTCTGTCTGTCATCTTGATGTGGTGGTGCAAAAACAGCACAACTGATCGGGGACTAGGTGTTCTGATTACCACTTTATACTAATCTGAGAGATATGCAGATATGCTGCTGGAACAAAAGATGGTGATAGTCAACAAAAACATGCAAAAAGTCAGTGTGTTTGTGTGTGTGTCCGTGTTCACTGCCTCTGTCCTTCCCTGTACCTGTTTTTCTGTTGTGTAGCGTCTTGAACAGCTCAAGATGAGGTTAAGTTATGTTTTGAAACTGTTTAAACTAGATGTCTTGACAGGTGTGAGTTCCAATTTCTTGCCAACCAAAGGGAATTTGGTTGAAATGTCTCAGATCTCAAAAATGTGTCTGGGACAGGCAAATAGTGTCAAATTCTGTGCAGACAAACCTGATTCAAACTTTAACTCTAAAACCAAGTCTTAACCACCAAAGTGCCCAAAGAAGTGGGAATTGACGAAATGTCATCACTTTTCAAAAAAAAACAAAAAACAGTCCTCACAAAGAGTACAAGAACATAGAAACACACACACATAGATTGGCAAGCCATAACCAGTAAAATCAGAATACAGAAATGAGCCTTCAGTTGGGACCCCACAAACCATTGCAGACCCATTTTAACACACACGCACACAAAAATATATACGGAAAACCAAGGCCATTAAAAACACTGGGGAACTAATGAGTTGCCAATTTGAATAGTAAGGACACAATTTCATTTCATGTTTATGACTAGTGACCACATACTGCAGTGGTGTGTGTGTGTGTGTGTGTGTGTGTGTGTTTGTGTGTGTGTGCACGTTAGCCGGTGCAGCATTCACTGAATACTTAAACATATGTGAATGTTTTTCATGTGTAAAGGAATGCAAGTGGCCTAACTTATTTGTGTGTGTGTGTATTTTGTGTTGTATGTTCCTGTGTAGATCTGTGTTCCCAGCGCTGACAGGCAGGTCATGATGATATTAGTATGAAGAATGCTGGTCTTAATGTCAAAGATGGAGACACTGATATATAGATGGAACAAGGGGGTTGGGGTGAAAGAGAAACAGAGGGGGCATAGGACCCCATAAATATAGCTGTACTGTATATGCCATTTTGCTACAAGAAGGTATTTCTTAAAACACTTTTTTGTTTAGTATCTTATATTCATGCAACAGTGTTTTTCATTCTTTAACAGCTAACTCTGTATGACTTTTAGGGAGCGACAAGAGAAACTGTTTTAATTGGCCTCTGTTGTGCAAGCTCATGTCATCTGTCAAATGATCCAGTGGAAACTGTTAGCCAAACCAAATGTGTGAGCATTTACATTTGACATGATTGGGTGAATACCTTCATCAGAAGAAATGAATGAATACATTATGGGAACACAGCTGTGGGCAACGGTGAAAAGGCTGCTTCTTTCCCTTTAGCAAGTTTTTGTATTAAATCATTGACTTGATTTCATCTGATTCTGTTGTAAACAACACATACTGTCCCACTCTTGTTCAAATATTCACAAAACAAAAAAGAAGAAAACCAAAACAAAAGACACAAATGAGACCTGGACATACAAAGGCAAAAACAACAAAACAAATTACACTGTACTGTAGCAAGTAACAAAGGTGTTATGCATTAAATCGAAGCATGACACAGGATAAAAACACAAAAAGTTAATATGACTCATGTGCCTCGTAGATACATTTTGATGTAAAGATGCAATAACTAGAAGAGTATTTTGTGTTGATTGTTATTATGTATTGAATGTTTTGCACCTGTCTAGCTCATCCTATACGTACCTGAGCAGATGGTGGGTTCCAAAGATGGAAAAAGGTCAGTCACTGCCCTCTGTTGTAGGAGAGTGATCAGCAGCTTTTTGCATAAGCTTCGTACAATTTTGCAATATGCATCATCTCCTTTAAAGTTTTCCAGTGCCAAACAACATCTACAGCCCTTTATATGGATTGTCAGCAATACAGTAATAACATTGTGGAGTAAACAAGGTTCATTTAAAAAAAAGTACTTCATTGAGATTTCTCATTTATTATAGATCTTAGATCATAGCGTGATTGCCACCATGTGGTCAAAACACAGATGACATCATTTAGAATCCAGAGCTGGGATAAAGTAGATTCAAAGTTTAATTAAACTAAAGTGGCAAAAATGAAAACATAAATGCAGCACATCCTTACATTGCCATGACTATCTTTATTCTTTTAAAATGTTGGACCGTCATGACTCAGAATATTTGACTAATTATTATTGTAGAACTATAAGTAATAATATGCTGTTTGGATTTTTTCCACAATTCCCCGTTATCACTTATGTTACAGAACAGATCAGGAATTAAATTTTTAACTAACTGCATATTTTTATTGTGTTAATCAAAAACAATCTGACATGACATTTAACAAAGACCTCTGGGAGTATTACAGTGCACCATGTTAACTTTGGCCTTCAACCTTTCAACTTTCACCTACAGACTGCTCTACACACACACACACACACACCACTGTTCCTTTGCCATTATATACAGAGTTCTCCTTTCCCCCAAAACTCACACACTCACACATAAACCACAAGCACACATTTCTCTCTACTCACACACGCATACACATACACAAGCCTCTCCTTGTGAGCTATCATACAGGGGTGCGTCACATGGCATGGGATACAACAGGAGTGTTGATTGGAGGGCTGTGTGAAGAGCAAAGACTCTAATTGGACACTGTGTTTAGAAGGAGTTTTCCCATTGGTTGAAATATCCCAAAAAATGTTGCAGATGAGTCATTTTCAGCAGAACATGAACAATACAGACGTAAATCTACATTTATAAGAAAAATAAAAATCCACCACAACATATCAGCTTATCTTTGCACATAAATACATAGGAATAATAATAATATTCAACACTGTACTTTCTGTCTCTCACTCTTTCTCGCTACCGCACCATTGTCCGACGCGTTAGCCACTAACATCGTTCATGCAATTTCAAAAGAGCACAAAACATTAGATGGCTTAAAAGGGAGACTCAGGCAAATTTGACATCACTACCAATGTAAATAATCTCTTAGACTAAGACATTTAAACTCCATTTAGTAAATTAACTCAGTTTTGTGGTTTAAATGTAGATAGTGCACGTGTAGACAGGCAGCATCTTCCTACATTTAAACTTAGTTTAGATTTTTCCACGCCATCTTTTTTCAGTAAATCCTTGGTGTGGTGTCAAAATGCAGAGTATCCCTTTTACAAGAGTCAGTCTGTTCAGTTCAGTTCAGTTTAAAGAGTTAATTACATCTCTAAAAAGAAGGTATATAAATAACAACGACAATGATTCCATACATCTAAAATACACTCACAGACCTAGTTTGTGCTGCTTCCTGTTATCAGGGCCTGTGTGAATTAATGAACACACAAAACCAAATTTAGTCCATTTAAGTATACTGAAAATCTTTAAAACTATGACACTTCTGAGAAATTTGTGGTAGCAGCACAAATTAGACCATGTATTCATCATAAAAATCGTTTCATGAATACAAAACATAAATGCATGTTTTATCTTACAAGGCCAGTTGCTTTCTTTCATGTGGATAGACTATGATATAATGAAGTATCGTACGACAGGTAGGCTCTTCATCCAAGCCTGTACACACAATAGACACTATGGGGCAGGCTACACACACCATGTTAGCACAGACGACCAACAAACAGGGTTTCTTTACAGATAATACACAGAGAGAGATTGGACTAAAGACAGAGAGAAGGAAGACCTTATCGTACTTATCGTACTAATTAGGAAGAGATGACATCATTATGCAGCAAAAGTCAATGATATTAATGACTGTAACACTATGTTGAGAAGTGATTCCAACAGTGTATGAAGTCAGATGGAGGTTTTTTTGTTTTTTTGTTGTTTATTTTTTCAGACAGTGAAATGCATTGTGGATAGCGCAGAGAAGAAGAGAAGAACAGCTTTCTGTGTATTTTACCGTGCTGAATGAGGAGTCTGCGATTCGCTCATCTCATTATTTGCATATATCTATTTATCACAAACAACATATGCAAGAACAGTGTAAAAAAGCAAGGAGTAGAGGTACCGCGTAGAATACGACAAAATCATAAAACTCATAAATATCATGCTAATATATGTATATATATATATATATACACTCCCCTCCAAAAGTATTGGAACAGCGAGGCCAATTCCTGTATTTTTGCTGTAGACTGAAAACATTTGGGTTTGACATCAAAAGATGAATATGAGACNNTGTATATATATATATATATATATATATATATATTTATGTCGCCCAGAAACATGGGTTGTACTACAGTGCACTAAGACGCACTTTTTCCTCTTCCTCCTCATCGTATTAATACTTCCCACCCAAACCACCATGTTCATGACATCTCCTTAATGTTAATGCACAAAACATTGAACACAGCCAAAAATAAAACCAATAAATAGTGAATTTTAGAGTGAGGTTTTGGATGTCAAAACTCTTTTTCTATACACACTTCCAATGCTTATCATAATATTTGTGTGTCTTAAAGATGCTGCATAAAACCTAACTCAAACTTGTTTAGATGTAATCCAGGTCTTATTTTATTTGCGTTTAGAGGTCAACTTATTTGTGCTCCAGCTTGGTCTGTGTACTGTAAACATCTCATCTTTCTCTCACATCATGGAATGCCAGTAGTTTTTCCACCCCTCATTCTCTAGTGGTTTGTACCAGTAAAGCAATATAATCATATCTGGCCAGATATGACTGCTCTCTAACCATGACTGCATTGTATTGTATGATTTATTTTGCTGCAACATGCCTCAGTGTGCCTAAGGACACCACTAAGAAACCTACTATATAATAAAACCAGTTCTGCAACATGCTGATCTGTTCCACAGGCTGCCCCATTCTGCTGGCATCTCTACCTCTTCTGTGAGTGCATTATGTAATATGCACACGAAATCATGTGAAAAGTGAGGTTACTGGAAATATGTGCAACAAGAGCACCACAGGACATTGATCAATTAATCTGTTTATGTAGAAATAATGTTCAAAAAAAGTGTTTGTCTGCATGCTTGTGCAATTGCACATAAATAGTTAAATGTGTTTCCAGTTAGAGACCATTACTTTCCAGTATATTCCAGTTGTCACATTTCTCCATTCCTTCTCATTATGCACAGCACTCAAGTCCACCATTTTTCTGCATTGATATGAAATCTTCAGGTAAGAAAAGCTGTGAGGAGAGTTCATCCAAAATTTGGGGGCTGTTTGGTCTGAGTGGTGAGTCCAGAGAGTAGGTGTTCATATTCTGAGCCACTATCCACATATGACATGTGTAGCTGGCATATAGTGGGTAAACTTTAACACCCAACATGTGGTAATCCTCTGCTGTGAACCCACCTTCCATATACAGTTAGTGGCAAAGGGAGTGACAGGTGAGTGTAAGTTTATTGCCCACAGATTAAAGTGGGACCATTCCAACGTATCTGCTTGTACACGCGATTACGCTAGTGGAACAATGTAAAGGGATCGTGCAGAATCAAATTGGGCAGTAAGGCAGCACATGCAGGGGCTGGCCAGTGGGACGAGGACTCAGGGATTGGGGTACCATATAGTGGGGGCATTGATAGATAAATATACACAATGAAGGAGGTGCTGTGTGTGTGTGTCTGCATGTGTTTTTACGTGCGTGGGTGTATCTGTATGTGTGAACACCTCCAGGAGTTCATGGTCTGTCAGTCTGTTTCTATCATTCTCCTCCTTTCTCCGTGTATCAGTCATTCTTTTCTCCCTCCATCTTGCTCTACATTTGTTACTCCCCTGCGCTGCGAGGTGCCCGAGGGTTCGGTTTCCCGTCGTGGGTCCGGCGGTTTCGCCCCTTCCTTATCTCCTGAAGATGCTTCCACTTCTTGTTAGCTGGGCGGACAGCAGGGCCCAGAGGCGGTGTGTCCTTCCCTTGAGCAGGAAAGGTCTTATCTACTTGGTCAGCATTCTTGCGTGCCCAAACTTGCTCACAAATCTGGTCGACGGTGCTCAGGTTAGGGTGGTCCACCAGCTGCATGAAGTCCCGGTACCAAAGCTTTTGATTGGTCATTGGGGGCCCACCCCCGCTGCGGGGGTCTAATCTGACAGGGGCGTCGGAAGGTAGATTGGAGACTGAGGAGGTTGAAGGTACAACTTCCAAGGTGATGCCTAGTAAGGTTTGGGTGAAACCATGTTCCATGGCGTGGCACTGGTAGATGCCGATATCTCTCTTCAGGACACGACGAATCAGAAGGCCTCTGTCTGTCTGGAGGGTGCGGTCATCTAGACGCACCTGGAAAAGAGAAATAAGTTTCATTGAAATGTTGGAGCTTAACAATGTGCACTGCTGCTATTTTGTCTTATTCTACAAGTGTGTGTCTTAGCAGCAATCTCGTTGAGTAAAGTTCCATGTACATGTGTAAAGATGATTCTGATTCTGACCCTGATTAATGGAAGAGCTAAGAGAACCAAAACTAAGTTGTGGCTCTAACAGAGGCTGTGCTGAAATTGGTACTACTACGATCGCCTTTTTCCTTCTTGGTGATGATTATTAATGCCAGTGTTTCAGAAGATACTGGCTTGAATGACCTTGCTTAACAGTAACGTCATGTGGGAAAAAGGATTCAAACACTAATTGCACATTGTGAAAGAATGGCTTTCTGACTTGATGATATACACACTCCAGTAAAACCTTTCTGTGGTGTAGGAATAATCCTTGTCAGATCTCTTATTATAACCTCCCTCTATTATCCCTCTCACCTCTTCCCGTGGGTTCTGTGGATGTTTCTGGAATGTCCAGGAGACTCTGGCCTGAAGGGATTTGGGGATACACTCCAAGAAAGTGCTGCTTCCCTCAACTCCATAAAGCTTCCTCTCTGCGACACGGTACTTATGGTGGTCTGAAGGGGGCAGTAGAGACAAGGACATTATGGGCCTACTGTACAGTAACTCAAGACATTTGCTCACTAATAACAATCCAGTACCAGGCAAAAATGTAAAAGGCAAAAAAGGATAGAGTAAGACAGGACAGAACAATGAAGAAAGGTCAGGAGAGAAAAGGGCTAAAAAAAAAAAGGTAAGACAGGAACGGAAAGATATGGACAAAACAAGAACAGACAGGACAGACCAAGGAAAGACAGCCAAGCATTATCAGCTCAATTTGTTTCTGTCCCATATTATCCTGAGAAACCAAAGCTTACTTCGAAACAGTTTATCTGATCTGTAAACCCACATTAGTTATAACAGAAATATAACACAGCACAATAGAGTTGTTATTACAATAGAGTCTTAGTCAACAGTGATTAATGACAGCCTCTGTGTGGCTGCTGATGGGAAAGTTCACTACAATCACACATAATGACAGCATCCTGTAGAACACTGGAGAATATTTGTCAGTACTTAAGGGGGCTAATGTGAACATTTGGCCATATGTTTGATGTGTAACACTAAAGAAGGGCTGTTATGGTCCTGTAAAGATTTACAAAAATATATCCAACATCAAGACCATGATTGGGTCAGGATAAGATGAATTTCTTTTCTCGCCACCAGCTACACTGCACAACTTACTGAGAAAACAACAGTGTATAAACTGCTAAACTGACCCCTGATGAGCGCTTTGGGGCAATGCCACTCTCATCAGAGACAATTACTCTGACCTTCATTAGTTTTACACAACCCAGCTTGCATGCCACATGATGTAATCGTATTACCCAGGAGATCCTTCAGTTTGAGCGATTAGCCTGATTCAGTTATGTGGCAGAAAGACAGATAGCGACAGAATGCTGGTATTGTGGTCTTGGAGGACAGAGGTCACCAGGGGTGAAGGGTGGAAGGATTTAGGATTTCTTGGCACAGTGGTCCTGCTCTGACTCACAGAGACTCTCTTCATCTGACATCTCAGAGTGAAGCTTTGTTCTTATTTATTGAATATACCTCTGCAGCAGTCAGCCTCTAGTAGAGCTTGGTTTCATTTTAACAACCAAGACAAAACAAATTGTTTTTGAATAATACCTCCAGAGCACAGGGTGTTGGGGTCTCCGTTCCTTACATCCTGGCGACGGAAACGTCTGTAAAATAATATGAGTTTATCACAATTTTGATGATCAAATTATACTTGCAAATACAATTATTTTCATAGTGTTTTTCTCGCTCAGTGTAATTAATCGTCATCTGGTGTGTGTCATTAGTGTTTGTGTCACAGACCTTTTGGTGTTTGGCAGGTAGCGAGTACAGGATGTTCCATCCCAGGCGCAGTATGGGTCTCTGGCCAGGCAGCACTCAGCACAGGCCTTCCCATACACACTGCAGCGGTGAAGGGGAACCTGGGCAATGCCTGTGTCTGAGCCCAGATACAGCTGTTGCTGTGAGGACACAGAATGGAGGGACAAGTTTTAAAAGAGGGTTTCGGGACTTGACCATGGCTTAGTTATGTCTCCAGGCGTATCATCCTTGAGACTGGCTTGTTTTACACACTGATGTGTGCCAATGTGAAGCTATACCTGAACATAAAGGACATGTTGGATCCTTATAAAATGCTCCAAATTAATCTAATTCTGCCTGCTTCCTTGCCCAACTTCCCTCCAGCTAAGTTTCTTCTTTTCAATATTTTCCCAACTCATCTATTGGCCCTGCTTTGCCTGCTCTTGCACATCTTGCAGCCTCTGCTGTTGATTTGCTCCATGTAGGCTGTGCTCAGTCCAAACTCTCCACGCCCATGCTGTACCTGCCTGAGCCTGTAAAACCGTATCCCTTGAGTCCACTCCTGTCCTGGTGAGACTGTTGGCAATATGCCATTCTGGTTTGGTACAGCCTTCAACAAGATTCTGTTTGGGCATCTTAATATATTTCTGAGCAGAGGAACATGCAGATCAATTTCAGTGGTGATCCTGACCTAGGATTACCATTATAAGGCAATTACTGTTTTTATGAAACTTAAGAGGACACTTGTGATGCAATGATCAGTATTCTCTAAAAAAAACCCAAAAAGGAGCCACAATGTTCTATTTTTTCATCAATGATTTTGGTGTATAAAACAAACATACCCGTTTTGAGGAGATCTGCATGTTGATGATAGATGAGGCATCCTGAAGAGCAGAGGAGGTACAGCAAATTAATTACCATGCTACATACAAAATAAATGAGCATTATTAGACAGACAGTTTAACATGCATGAATTGCCATGTATTCTCACCCTATATACAGTCGGTAAATAAGTGCTTATATCTACAAGAAATTAGCTTTATCATAGTTTTCTTACTTTGAAGACCTCCAGCTCTTCCAGTAGAAGTTCCTCCATGTTGTTCCAGCTCTCCTTGGGGACATTGATCACCTTCAGTACTGTCCCTTTGTCTAAAATGAGAGATGCATTCCATTAAGTCATTTTTTATTCACCATTTCATTATTTTCAGGTTTAAATATAAAGTTAAGATTTAGAACTGAAAACAATTCATTCACCTGTGCCAATAAACATGACATCATACTGTCCGTCGGCAGCGCTGACTCTGTCCACTGCAATCTGTGTGAAGCTGTAGTCCATGTTAGTTCTAACGAAGACAGGCCGTCGGCTCATAGGGTAGACCGGGTTATACATCAGAGGGTGGTGGCGCGCAAACTGGATCACGTCATCTGGGAAACCCTTTGTGGACTCAAAACTGCCAAATGTCTTGCTGGGACACTAATGAGGGCAATAAAGAAAAGTTTAATTCATATTCCAGCATAAAGTTCTTGTTCACACAAACTTGAAAACAAAAACAAATGAGATACAGTACGCATGAATGAGGAGAAACGGGCACAAAATAATCTTTGCAAATGGCTGTTGCTTACATTTAAAGGTAAAGTTATTTTACAGGTGTCATTGTGGTATACAATTTACTGAACTTAATTGGGATGCAAAATGATGTAAATAAATTCGAAACGAAAAAAAACTAAATACTGACAGAATCATTCAAACTGAAACTATGGAAATTTGTGAATGTACACAAGCACGTTTCATATTTATAAATTTTTTTTCTACCCAGCCATTCAGAGTACTTTAATAATCCAGGCAAAACACTTCTACTGTAAAGGATTTGTTATAGCTCTGTAGAACACAACTCACTGCATGTACTAAGACTCTTTGCCATGTTTGGACTCAAGAATTCCATCATGACTCACACTATATTCGATGAGCAAATTTGTTTTGTGCTTGCTCTGCATGTAAACTGCTATAAAATGTCTGACTTGTCAAAGCCACGGTCTAGTAGGCCACAGTGCAATGATTATGGTGTTATGGGTCACAGGAACATGACATAGTCTAGTTCCAGCCTCTTTCTCTATTTAATACTCCAGTCTTGGACTTTCATTGCAGGACACTAAAATGGTACTAATACTTTGGACAGTAGACACAGTTTGCTCATGACATGAAAAACTTTTGATCTGATTTATGCATTTCAAACATTGAATCTGCTTTCTATGCTGGTTTTGCATAATTCACTTGTAAGCAAGATTGTTTTCCTTTAATTTGATTCGTTCTGCTAATTTTACAACCCAGTGAGGTGATGATGGCGTGAGAGAGGGTTTACTGTCGGCCAAATAAAATTACTATTCTGCAGTAATACAATGGGGATTGTTCTGCTGTGGCAGTAACAGCTAAAACTCTGCATAACAAATCCTGCTGACGCTATGCTTGTGTGCTTAGCAGAATGTAAGAGCCCTGATAAGCACATATTGATTGGGAGGATTGTGGAGAGCTTTTGGATGAAATAAGGTCTAATACTGAGTGCATATCCTTATATGACAAGGCTATTATATGAGATGAATGTATTCATATTGATCCGACTTTTTATTTTTACAATTCAGTGTATTTCAATTGAAATCTTAGAAACTAAAGTTTTGCTGAAGAGCAAAAGTATTCAAAGTTCAAAGTTCAAAGTTATAATCTCGAAGATTTTCATTTCTTTTTCTTTTGCGGTATAAGCGATAATTGCAGGTGTGTTTTTGGACTTCACTTCCCAAGTTTCATCGTCTGTAGTCATCTTTGCTCAGTATGCTGCTTCACTGTTGCATTAAAAGCCTTGTTAAAAGCCTAACTGCGTGCTGCTTGTGATTTTTCCCGGAAAGTCACCACCGACACCTGGGACTTAATACTGCAAATGCATGGGCTTTCATCAGTGGGCCACAGGCTCAATCACCATTGTGTTACCTAATTTGGCAATAGATAGTGACTTAACAGACATTTATTTAAATGAAAATCTTCGAGATTATATCTTTAAGACTTACATATAAGTACTGTAGCAATACCACAATGTTAAGTACTCCATTACAAGTAAGATCTTGCATTAATATTTAAATTTAAGTAAAGTTTATGCATTCAAAGGTTTATGTAAGTAAAAGTACAGAAAAAGAAAATGTTCCTAAGGATCAGTAAAAGTACCCATTGGCAGAATGGCTCCATATATTATTATCATTATTATCATATAATACTGAATTACCATTACAGAAGCATTAACATGTAAGCAGCGATTTAATGTTATAGCTGGTTTAATGTGGAATTTGAACTACATTATATATTGTTGGGAAGGTTCATCTATAACAATGTATCATATTTTAAGCTGATCATATGTTTTGTATCTAAAATCTGAATTTATAGCAAATAGCTGTTGTATAAATGTAGTGCTATAAGTGTACCATGTAAATGAGTAATAAGTACAGTATTTCCTTCTGAAATGTAGTTGCATAAAATAGAAATATCCAGTTAAGTAAAAGTACCTCAGAATTGTATGTAAGTACAGTTCCGGTGAAAAGTATACTTTTTTCTTCTACTCTATGGATGGGTCTTGACTGTTATTGACATACCATTCCTGGGCGGGGATATGGGACTTTTCCCTGGAAGGGGACCCACTGGTAGTTGGGCCCCTCTTTGTGAGCAAAGGGCCCCAGGAAGGCCCTCCGGATGTCATTCATGGAGTAGAGACACACAGCTGAGCCTTTAAATACACTGCTGCTGGGGGACAGGGGAAGCTTTGTTAGAAACATCAAACACACACATAACACACACACACACACAGACACACACTCTTGTCTTTCTCTCCTTTCTCTCTCTTTTACACACACACAGACAAACCCATATACACGTGCATAGACATACACACAATATGAATGGACTCCGACCTGGAAGTAGAGAAGACTGTGTAGACCAGAGGGTTCTTTCTGTCCCTCGTCTGCAGCAGGAACACATCGCCTGAGGACAGACACACACACACACACCGGTCAGGTGGCGGTAGTCCAGAGGTCAAAGGTTGAGAGAAAGATAAGCAAAGCCCTATGGCTATGTTTAACTACTTTAAAGAGACATATCACTAATAGCTGAGGGTCACGACATGGAACGAAATACACTATAGCTTCAAGCAATAGTTTGTAAAATTAATTTTAACTTTTAATTTGAAGATTTAGTCCCATTAAACTTTTTTTTTTTACAATTGTCAGGTTGGGGTCTGCCACAAACAAGATGCATGCAGTCTTGGCCCATAATGAATAAAGCACTGCAGTTAAATGAATTGTCTGCTCCTCCAACTATTAAACGTAATGAGGTATAAGTATTTCAGTAGAATACTTTCAACAGATCAACACACATATTTTTACAGGGAGGTCCTTTCTAAACATTCGGCCTCAGGTGTGGTCAGAAAACCCTTGGTCAAGATAAGGGACCCATTGTTCGTGTGAGGGAATGTGGTGGACAGATTTAGCCTAAGGTAGGGTTAGGATTTGGACACATTTTTCCACTTAATTCACCATTCACTGCGTCAAGATAAGCACAAAGACAGATCATATTATTGCCCACAGATATGGTCAGAGAGATCAATCAAAAACATCTTAAGAGCTGAAACTCTTGATTGGAGTTTGTTTGTTGTTTCTCTGTGTCAGATGTGACATCATCATATGTTGATTGCTTTAATGAGTAATTGTGCATTCTTTTCATAGTTCAATGATTCCTCCAAGTCATGGGTTTTGGAGGAAGTTGTATTTAAGTTTAATGGAGTTTATGCACTTTGGCCTGATTGTTATGGTTTTACTTCTTAAAATATTTTATGCAATTGACCGTTCGCTAAGGTACTCTTACTAAGGCTGTTAATCTTTCCGTTCTCGTATGGCATGTAATAATGATGGCAGATCATAATTTTTTAAACAATGAGTCCAGAGGTAGACAAAAACAGCTTCTCATGTCTAGCTGGCGACCTTCAATTTTGCCAGCTGAAATGAGAACTGCCACTGGTAGATTTTATCAGGTGTAGCAAGCCATCTAAGATATTATAATGTTAACTCCATGTGTTGAAAATGCTGTCTCCTGTGGACTTTTTAATATTTCCAGTTGACTCGTTTTAAAATGTACACCTCTTAAATATGTAGTGTAGAGCTAGTTAGTCCTAGTATTTTAAGTATGATGAGGAAAAATGTAAGACCAGACTCTCATTTTATTCTAACATAACTCTGGCTGCTTAGCTCACATACAGACGGGTGACAAATTAAAGGAAAAACCAACATAAACCATGTGCTGCCAGAACAGCTTCAATGCGCCTTGGCATAGATTCTTCAAGTCTCTGGAACTCTACTAGAGGGATGGAACACCATTCTTTCAAAAGATATTCCCTCATTTGGTGTTTTGATGATGGTGGAGGAGAGCACTATCTAACACGTTGGTCCAAAATTTCCCATAGGTGTTCAATTGGGTTGAGATCTGGTGAATGCGAAGGCCATAGCACATGATTCACATCATTTTCATACCTACAAACCATTCAGTGACCCCTCGTGCCCTATGGATGGGGGCATTGTCATCCTGGATGAGACCACTCCCATCAGGATAGAAATGTTTCATCATAGGATAAAGGTGATCACTCAGAACAACTTTGTATTGATTTGCAGTGACCCTTCCCTCTAAGGGGACAAGTGGACCCAAACCATGCCAGCAAAATGTCCCCCACACCATAACAGAGCCACTGGATCCCCTCACTGTAAGGGTCAATTATTCAGCTTTTTCCTTTAATTTGTCACCCTTCTTTACATGGTAATACAAGACAATGGTTAGATTTATGCTTTGTAAGTTTCACTTTTACTGTTACAAAACACAAGACTTAAGATGAGGACTGATGAGTGTTCCAGTAAGAAAATCCAATAAAGAGTAGGAAAGAGCCGCTAATATTAGCCTACATTCTCATGTGTAGCATTCACGACCAGCTTTCATGCAGTGATGAAATACTGCACAGTGCATGTGCTAGTCATGAATGGGTTTTTTTATGTAACCTGTAGCCCCACAAAATGGAGTTAGCTAATGAAATGCTCCTTGGCCTTGGAAGTAATACTTGGTTAGCTTACCACTGTTGGTACTAAGCTAGTTAATTGGATATGCTTGTAGATTGCAGTTTACGTTAGGAATGGATTAAACCGTGTGTTAGTTTGCTCTAACACTTTTGGGCTTTTTGGTTTTTGAAAAGCTAAAAAAACACTCTATCCTCTTTAGAGTATCACTCTTGAAGATTGACAGGCCTGCCACGCCTTTTACAGTTGCAAAGTTACCGCTAAGGACAACTGCTTGAAGGAGGGGTTTAGTGAAGGGCCAATTGCTGCAGAGGAACAAACATGATTTACACTTCTTTCACTTCTTCGTCCAGGGATTCCTCAACTTACCCTTCTGCATGAAGTCATATTTACAAAATCATACATAAGCAGTTTGGAGTTTGTGGAGCAGTTTTATCTCTTGGTTGTGAATATTTATGAGTACAATGCTCGGGTGAACTGGCACCAGACGTTTGTGGAACAATCTGAGTGAGTTTAAGTGAAGTTATGTCTTCTTTATCATAAAATATTTCCTCTGCCCACAATCCATGCTTTAGAAATGTAGCCTTGCTTCTGGATCCTGTCTAATGAAAACACATTATTGCCTTTGGTCATACAAAGATACTCACCAGAGACAAGCCTGCAACTTACTCTGAACCCACAGCAAAAACACTGTCTTCGGATCAGGCCAGAATCTATTACCAATTAATCTCTCACTCATGCTTTCTCCAAGTCTGCAGGAATGTGGGGCTGAATGGTAATCTACAATTGAGGTCAGAAATCCTGGTTAATTTATTATGCTTTCCTTGACTTTCTCTCCCTTTGCACCCACAGAATGTGCTTCTGGGTAAAAATCCAGCAGACAAAGCAAGGTTGGAAAATCAGCCCAAATTTCAACTCTTTGTCTTGCTTTTTCTAACTTATGAAAAATCGGATTACTTTATCATACTGCACAGTGTTTTGGATAGCTAATGAGGTCAGATTGGCAATGGGGACAGAAAATAGAAACCTAGACCAGTTTAGCCACTTTGTTATATGAGTTGAAGTAAGTTCACATTACATCTGTTGTAGCCCGAGTGAGGTCAAAAGTGTGCTTTTTTTAAGCTCAAAAAGACACACATGATGACTTTTATTTGAGCATCATGCAGGGCCATAACTTCAAACATCCATTTTGTTACGTTATACTTTTACCTGACATAATTTTAGTCATAAATTAGTTGATAAAATACACTCTGTTTGTGTGCACAGTTAACTTACGCAGCTCATCAAAGTATGTGTCGCTGCCATCGTCTCCTGGTACGGAGCAGATCAGACGGGTCTTGAGGAATGTCGTCCACTTGTTCACCAGACTTCGCTGACCGCCCATGTC
The DNA here is from genome assembly GCA_003416845.1 of Oplegnathus fasciatus. Taxonomy (NCBI): domain Eukaryota; kingdom Metazoa; phylum Chordata; class Actinopteri; order Centrarchiformes; family Oplegnathidae; genus Oplegnathus; species Oplegnathus fasciatus. The sequence goes on along the minus strand of NTHP01000201.1, from coordinate 103,050 downwards.
ATTCTGATTCAAGACAAAACCGCCAAGAGTCGCTTAACAGGATATTATTTTTAAATTTGTTTAAGTATGAAAGAAGACAGTGAGAGCAGTGTTATAAATTGGGCACCAGCTGCTTTCACCACTTAACCAAGTTCAATTTTTTAAAGAGAATATGACCTCATTTTGTTACAGAATCTGTCGAATAGTCAGGTTGGGTGGGCCTGGTGCAGACTGGTGTTTTCACACCCAGTATTTAAAATATTTATGTGATGAAATTATCTCTCACCCTGCAGAGTTGTCCAATGCGGGAGTAGGTGGACTTTCCCAGCCCCTGAGCCTCTACTGCCGTCTCGCGGAAGAAGAAAAATACCTTGTCATCATCAGGGTTTTCACTTTCTGGGACCCAAAAGGAACCAACAAACTTTGGTTCTGGTAGACACAAAGAGGAACAATGTCAGTTATGCCGATATTTCTCAAACAAATTGTGAGTTTTGTTTTAAATACAATCAGACTGAGGTTAGTTACCGTATAACATGAAGTGAACTCAATTGAAAAAGAATTGATGCCCAAGCTGACACATAAACACACAAACACACACACACACACACAGACCATTGAGCCAACGGGAGTCATGCTGTTCAGTGCGGATGGAGGGGCGTTTCCCCAGGCTTCTAAAGATGGTGAAGTCTCGTCCCATTAAGTCTGTGGCCACGCCTGCATATAGCTCATCACCTAGGAGACAGAATGAATCGATAACTCATTGATTGATCATGGGACCTTTCACTAGTGACTAGGTTTATACCATCCACCAAAATCAGTTAAAATCATGGCATGAAAATGTTAGAAAATAAACACAACAATAATATATTTCAGTGCATATACTTTTGAGGCAGCATCAATCCAATTTTGGGATGGACCACACTGAATCAGTGTTGATAAAACTTTCTAACACAGGCCAAATTTTAAGTAAAAACTTATAGTTAATGGGTAATCAGCTCACCAACAAGTACAGATGCAGCATTGTGGCGGGGATCATACGGACTCTTCCCTTTCCCGTCCTCCACCTTAGAGGGGTCAATCCTGAACACATGGTCCTGATGGAGAGAGAGGACAGGGAGAAATGGATTGAAGGTGTGATCACACATACACTTTAAGATTACAGGTTTGAGATTTTGGTAGCGTGAGGGACTCAAAAAAACATTTGAAACCAACAACTTGAGCTAAGCATGATTGATTTGTCTGCACTCTTTGCCATAATTTACCTTCTCTGCAGCATCAGTCCAGTCTGCCTTGAGTCAGTTTTGTTATGCTAAGGTTTCCAAGCATGAGTAACTGCTGGATAACAGATGTCAACATTCATCTATTTATACATGTAAACTTGTTTTTTCCTGCAGTTTGTTCAGTTTATGTTCTCACTTATAATGAACAGGAAGCTATTTGGTTTGCAGAGGAGTCAGTCTCATATTTTCAGGCACCTGAACTAGGACACACACTTTTTCTTTGAGCAGGTGAGAACAAACAAACAAATGGCGTTTGAGATACTTAACATGTCTCTGTACCATCAAGCCTGTATGATTATTTTTTTAGACAAGATCTTCTGATGCACTTAAACAAAGAAAAATAAGAATGGAATAATTAAGCAGTTTGTGTGTGTTCATGTTGTTTTTTTTTGTGTATTCCTCACCTCCATCCTGTGTCCCACCTCTACGAACACACAGGTAGGGTGGAAGGCCCCGGTTCCACAGGCATACAGGTGGGTGCGGTTATAGTGATGCACGATCTTCACATAGTTTACACAGTCGGACTGAAAGACACACACAGTGATGCACAGTTTCAGTTTACCTACGAATAGCAGTTTGAAGGGGTTTCTTTTTTTCCTCACATGAATGATGTAAATGCAGCTTCAGAGCATTTTACACCAGCAGAAATACAATTCTAGTCAGGAAATACTGAATCTTTGTGTTTAAATGTATTGGTCTAAAATGGACAGATTCAAATATACTGACTGTAAAAGATATTGGTGGGATTTACCTTCATTTATTTTTTTTACCTTTAAATAAACCATGTGTTGCATTTACTTGTACAAAGTCAACTACTAAATACTTCAGGTCACTAAAACCCCTGAAATTCCCAGAAAAAATTTCATGGACGTGACCTCAGTTAGCTGCAGCCCAGTTTAAAAGTGTAAAAACAAGTTGACAAACATGACAACACAAGACAAAAACACACCCAGTAAATCCAAGACCATCCAAAACTTGTACTCTCTCTCTCTCTTTTGGTTTAGTGATGTACATTCCTCACATAGCTCCTCTCACTCTGCTTGTGACAACACTGTCGAGTCCTCAACTCCACCTCCAACACACTGTTGTGACAGCCTTTGTGTCCTGGCTGTACACACACATGCCTACAATGTCAAAGTCAAAAGTGTAATTAACGCCTGAAACGGTTAGCTACTCAATATACAGTATATGTTGTAGGCTGACTTACACAATATGGATTTCATATGACACATGGACATGTTGAACCTACATTGCAGGGTGTGAAACACTAAGTAGAGGATTGGCATGAAAACAATTGAAAATATCTGAGACAAACAGACAGGCAACAAACCAAAATGGGAGAGCTTACTGCTTATCAAGCTAAATAGTTTATAAACTAGATTCTAGGATTATGGTTTATGTAGGTTAATGAACAAAACATCTTACAATGTAAACATATACATCCAAAATTTGGTACAGTTATAATTTCAAATTTGTTTATCAGTGGATAATTTATGACGTGATGAACATGCAGGCTGTCTGACCTCAACATTTGATGAAATTCATCTTGATTGGTTGATAGGTTGGTCAATAGTCAACAGTAGGACATATCCAAAACATAATAAAGTGAAATATAATTGGCCACTGTGGGTTTTCCGTTTTTGTTTTGAGAATAAAGTTTATTTTCCACCCCTGAGTTGTGTATTATGCTTTAAATTTGTTTGACACATCTGTTGCTAAATGTTTTATACTGGCTGATTTAAAACATTTACACCAGTACATCTCTGTTAGGCGATTCAACAACTGAACCATTTAGAGTCAGAGGTGAAAATACCTGTGAAGAAGCACACACATACACACCCAATACATTTCTTCATTCAACTTCCTTTTAAAGGAATAGTTTCTGGTGTTTCTGGTGTCTGCTGGTGGAGCGAGAATTGTCATATCACAGTGCTTCGGCCTCCCGTGTGTCCCAGGCGTAATTCTCAAGAAGAAAGCAAACAATTATTTTTTCCCAAAATCTAAAACTATTTCTTTAATAACAACATACTTGCTTGACGTTTGAATTAGTTTCTGATTTTTTAAGTTTTGTCTTTATCAGGAAGATGACGTCAGCTACAAGTAGAGGAATTTCGTGAAAAAAAGAGAAGAGTAAATTTTCTCATTTCTCACATACTATTTTTGTTTCTCTTTCTCCTTTATCCTCCTTCACATTAACAGCTTTCAGTATCCTTATCCCTTTGTGTCTGTTCCCTCCTCTTCTTATCTAGACAGCAGGTTACTGACCCACAGTCACATCTGTCCATCTCGGAGTCAGGTTACAGTAAGCTGGATCTCAGGGGACCGCTGGAGAAAAGATTTGCTGTACACTAACAGACTGGATGGTACATACTCCTTTTCTAGCCAGAGTCCTGATCTTAAGAGGAGACTTTGAGGAGATTGTCCCGTTTTTTTAACTACCCCATTAAGTGATGAGAACGGAGAATAGACACCATGATTATCATGATTATCCCCATGATTATCAGTGTTCTTCAGCCCCAATATGATGAGCTAATATGATGTTTTCAAATGTCTGTGATGTCACTACAAAACTAGTCAATTTCCCAAAAACCTACTGTAGTCTACTCAATAAGATCTTGCTGTCTTTACACACTGCTGTAAACACACACTGGCTCAAACATCTAATTTAACTATCCCTGTCTTTCTGCCCTGTCTACTTTTCCCTAGACAGGCAACTGTAACATCTGTCTGTCGATCAAGTTACAAACACTGTTGGACCCCCAGGGGCCACTGGAGAAGAGCTTTATAAAGACATGAATCTGACCGTCAGCTGCAGACTGGGCTAATGAACAATCACCCTGTGTACAAAGTCTGTACATTCTTCCTCATTTAATTTGTTTATCTTCATGTTTTTATTTTGACTTTATTCAAAGTATTGTGCCTAAATTACCTTGTACAGCACATTATTTGGCTTTAATCATAATGTCCAAGATGGTAGAAATTGGCTTCATCATCTTTCTAAATGTTTCTCTTAATATTCAAATTTTAAATTTTATAGTGCTGATATAGTGTATGTTTTAAAAGATGGATTATGGTTGTTGTCATCATTGGTGTGATCTTTGTGTTTAATGCCTTGTTGCAAACCAAATTTCCTTCAAATCTCTATCTACACCTTTACTCTCTTCTATTCCCCAGTAGCATTCTAGAATGTTGCTGCAGTTCACAGAGAACTCTCACTTAAATGACTCAATCCAAACAAATAGCTCTATCTCAAAAACAGAAAGAAATTGACAATCACAAGTTATTTTCATTTTAAAAAACACAACTTTCCTCTTTAATTTCCTCCCTTCTCTAAAATCCTCCCTGCCGACGGGGACGCACTACCCACTGGAAAACAGCGTCCATCTCCGGCAGGGAGAGCCAGGTAGGTCCCGCTGTTTAGTGACGGTGATTATGTGATTTTGGGCAAAAAACTTGAACTTGCGTCTTCGTTGCTTTCCACAATGCATGCTGTGTCAGTATCTACAACGCAAAGCTCATGACTTTATTTTCCATTTTTTATATACTAAAAATAATTTTAAAATGACGGGTGCTCTTGGGCACCTTAGTGAAATATAGAACGGGCGCTCTGGGGCGCTATGGGGTCTAGAGGGTTAATCAAATGCCTTTCTTTATTTGTCTGTTCTGTCTTTCAGCCTCACCCGAGGGTGACAGACAGACAGGCCAGGTTGTAAAAGCAGTGACACAAGCGGAATTGTGGCTCATTAGGCCTGACTCACACACACACACACACACACACACACACACATACACACACACACACACAACCCTCAGTGGTTTAGAACAAAGGCCTGCCTTTCAGCCTTTGAAAACCACCAGGGGGTTAGAGCTGGAGTTGTTGGTGTGTGAAAACATACATGCTTCTGTGTGTGTGCGTGTGTACATGTGAAGGTGTTCAACCAATCGACAGACTGATTAAGCTGTTGACAAACACAGGAGACCTCTGTTTCCCATGAAAGAAAGGAGCACACACACTCCACTTTTGCCTCCACCCTCACACTGACGCATGCATTTCCACAACGAATGAACATACACACACTCAAACACACACCTCACAGCTTCCCATGTTCCTCTGATAAAACATACTTGCGCCAAGTTTCAATCATCCTTTCTCTCATGATTCCCAGTGTGTGTATCTGAAGCAACACCTCCTCCATCTAACTCCCATTGTATTTTAAGCCCTTTGTGTGTGTGTGTGTGTGTGTGTGTGTGTGGGTGGGTGTGCGTGCGTGTGTGCGTGTCAGAGGGCAGAGGAAGGTGAGGGAGTCAGCGGAGCAGTGGTTTGACAAAGTCAATTCTTTGATGTGACAAAAGAGAAAGAGAGCAGGAGCAAAAGAAAAGATCAGAAAGGAAGGAGGAGAACGAGGGAGGTGAATTATGCAAGCAACCACATTTCCTTAGTGTGTGTGTGTGGGTGTTAAAGAGTTCACTGGCCAACCTTTAACCTACCACTGACTCATTAGTTGAAACAGTGAGCAAAATGCAGGCTGTGACCTCACTGCGGCCTGAGCTTTAGGTCTTGCCTTCATGTCATATAAAGCTGTATTGTTCCTCAGTGAATGTCTTTTTTCCCTTTTCTCTCTTTATCTTTTCTTTTCTAGAAATGATTAACCTGATCTACCTATTTATCATTTCAGCCATTATCTGCCCTTCTGTTACTTCTCTCCATCTCTGTCTGTCTCACATAGGTTTTATTAAGTATTGTTATAAATGTCCAAACTAAAAGTATAATTTACTCAATATTGCAATGATTTGTAATGATCCCTTGAAACAAAAAAAAGAAGCTTATGTCGTAAGTGTTGTTTCTTTAATATATTAGTATCCAGTCATAGTTAAATGGCCACTAGTTAGTACACTAGAATATTGCCAGGTGCATATTATTTATTATAATCTTTAGGCAACAAATTTGGCCAAAATATGATGATATTTAAGAATAACCTTCCTCATTTTTTCCCATCTGGCACTGACATTTTTTCAACTTATCTAAACACATATTTTCAGCGATTTCATTGCATCATTGAAACAGAGCTTCTGTTCATCTTTCTTTCTCTGTTTTGATTGTGTCTGAGAGCAAAGAGTCCCAGTGATCCAGCAAACTTTAATAAAGTTAATGGCTGAGAGCCTTTGACTGAACACACAAAAAGATGGCACACAGTGGACAACCATTAGATACACAACACAGAACAGTGTAATATCCCAGGAATGCCTTTGATCACTTCTGCTGCACAGGACAATGTAACAGCGTTGACATTTGTCTAATATAATTTTCCTGCAACAGACTGATTTCTGGACACTGACCTTCAAACAGTACAGCTACAACAATATCACAGAGGAACCCACTGAGGCAGAGCGGGATTTCCTTTTTCCCATCACTGGGATAGAAATGCTCAATTATTTAGTAACTGTTGTTTGCGTGTGTAAATTGAATCCCCACAAACTGATGATCTACACAGTAATTCTACACAGTGAAAGTCAAATGATTGTGCTTGGTGCAAGATCTTCTGTTGTCAAGAAAATACTATTGGTATACCAAGAAAACACTGCAAAACGCATTAGTTAATTTAAGCCATTTAAACAAATGACCAATGCTGGTGTTTTTGTGGCGAGGACAGTTTCAGGCTTTAACCAATCGCAGCCGCTTACCCTCAACATTAACTTCTTCTATTTTAACTGGTAATCTTTTTTGAAGTGGTGTTAACATGACAGCATAAACACACAATCCATCACTTCTGTAGGTTTACTGTAGATATGGCTCCAGCTCCAGAGTGCTGAGTCAGACTGAGTGTCTGGGTGAACTGTCAACTGTTTACTGACACTGTCTGACTGTGTTTATGTGTATGTGTCTGTGTTTGTGTTAGTGTGCCTGTGTGCATGTTAGGTGGCTTTTCTGTGGTCAGTGGGTGTGAGTGTGAGTGATGAAGTGTTTATTACTATTACTTACTCATGTGGGCAACTTGTTAAGCCCATCACATGCTTTGTGTGTATTTTTTGAGCCATCGTGACAGTGTGTACTGTACTGGAGAACTCATTTTTGAGGTAGCTAGCATTGCAGTCCACTTATTTGTATATAAGTTATACAAAATAAATACACCAGTGGGTGAAAATGCAATATACTGTATTGTATGTCAGACAACCCAGCAAACTTTTCCTACTTTTAAAGGAACAGTTCAACATCTTGGGAAATACGCTTATTCACTTTCTTTCTGAGAGTTAGATGAGAAGATTGATAACACTCTCATGTCTGTCCGTTAAATATTACACTACAGTCAGGACCCGCTTAGTTTAGCTTAGCATGAAGACTGGAAACAGGGGCAAACATGGTAGCACATGTAGTGAGTAAGTTGGTAACACAAAGACTTGTGAGACAAAAGGGAGGACATAACGCACACAAAAGTTTGCGCTATCCCCCAAGATTCTGTTCTCCACCATATGTTTCCCCCGGTCAACAAGAAATTAGTCTGGTTCTAGACACATGACACAATCTGAATGTGAGAGTAGGAATTATTACTGTAGTGACAAGGGTCTGATCCCTCACTGGCTTCCTACCTGAGAACACTAAAAACTGTGTTCCATGGAGTGCCTGACCACAGGGATTCAATCTCTGGCAGGGGTGCTTCTAATTTGGTGTTTTCTAAGACACCATCCCTGTGTTATGAAGATACTTCTAATAAAGAGTAATGTAATATAAATTCACTGCAGTGTAGCTAATTAATACCATACAGTTAAGCATTCCCCAATAATTCTTGTGTATGTATGCACAGTAGGTAACAATGTGTGACTATTTGCTAATTAGCAGCATAAATTACAGTGTAAAAGGTGCAAAAAGACAGATCCAACAGTTAAAAGGATAATATGAGGGTGACATAAGGAGGAAGAGAAAAGATTTCCACTTGGTATTTAGATTAAAAAGACAAAATTGTTTCATGGAGAGGAACAAATGAGTACATAGAGATTGAGGGGGGTCGTAAACAACAGGATAAACTTTTGGTTCCCAGAGAACAAATTTGAGCTACAGAGAGAGCATGAGAAAAGAGGCGGACTGGGACAGAGAGTAAGGAAAGTAGGAGAGAAGAGATCCAGTGGGGGAGAGAGATGTTGGCCTGTTCTTACAGAGAAACACACTTCTCTGTAATTAGGGTCAACGGTGTGAGGTCAGCTCAGTTCTCAGTGTGTGGGTGAGTGTTCACAAAGATACTAAAAGTCAAAAGGAATAAGATGGGAATGTTTAGCAAAGGATAAAAATAACATTTCAAAGGAACCAGAAAGGCAGGAATAACAACTGACCAGGGAGAAACTCCTCTCAAGGCAAAATTTGTCTTTAAAATTTCCCCACTTTTTCCTTCTCTTTCTTATCTCTTTCTCCCTCCCCTTTTCCTCTGGAGCAATTTTACTAATTCTCTCCACTACTCCCCGTCTACACTGTTACTCTCTCTTTCAAACACACATACACACAGAAACCTGAGCACACACACACACTCGGACAGACTCCTGGTCAGGTGAAACTGGAGCCTGGAGTTTTGTATGAATGGAGCTCGTTGTATGTCTGGTACAGCTGTGTAATCACACTGATGAAGGGTTTGTTTTACACACACACAAAGAAAGACACGCATACACATCTGATACTCAAACGTACATGAACAAATGCACACACACACACACACACTGTCAAACACATGAGAATAAATACAGTATATATGGACAGATTTGTGGAATGTTAGCACACATCAATCGTTACTGTTTTACACGCACATGTACAAACCTACGTATACACACATATGTAGATTTAACTGATTGCGATGTAGTCCTGGGTGGTCTACAGGCTCATGGTGGCCTTTACATGTCGGTCAGTGAAGCTGAGCCTGCTCTGCCCATCCACATACAGAACATCACATTTAGACATATAATCATCACACACAGTATTCACTTGACATAGTGTCTCCTCTGTAGATTAAAATAGAACATCTCGATTTTTAACTTTTTTTGGCAGCTAATAAAAAGACCAAGAGAAGAAGCAGGGTGGCCTATGTTTGGAGAAACAGTCCTGAGAGCATCACAGTAGGTCATGAGCTCAATCCTCCCTGCACACTCACTACATTTACAAGCACACAGGAAACCATGTTAGTTTTTATTTATGATTCACATTTTTCAAAATTATGATATGGTGACATATTATTTCTTTTATCTTGTTAGTCTGTAACTCATTGTTATTGCTGCCTATCATAGCCAAGACACTCTTGAAAAGGAGATTTTTAACCTCAATCAGGCCACCCTTGTTAAATAAAGGTTAAACATACACTGCAACCCAATGTAGCCTGACATGTTTACATGGAGTGGGTCAATAAACAGATTTCTCCCCTACCTCCGATTTTATTTTGGAACCATGACTTAATTACTGTACTTTGTGTATTAGTGATACACAATGCTCCAATATTGAACTGTTGAGCCTTGAAACTGACTTAGAGGAAGCAGACCGACGACTTCTAGAAGCTACTTATTGCCAATTTCAGTTTAAGTCTGACTTTTAAGTACATTATTCAAGGAAGCACTGTTAAGAGTGACAATCTTTCCTTATGTCCTTTCGCATTGCTGTCACAATCTGAAATCTTTGTGATGTACATGCTCTCTCATAACAACCCTGTTTTAAACACTGGGTCGAATTCACAAAGAATGGATTGCGGCTGCTGATAGCACCACGAATTGCGCATCAGTTGCAACCACTATCTGCCCCGTCTCAAGGTCCAATTCACAAAAGATATTGTGCTAATGATATGACAGCGCAAACATGCCTGTAAAGCTTGGAGCTAAGTGCAATTTGCCCTTGTTTTGCATCTGATTGCAATTTTCCATGTGGCAATTATTGGCTACTGTATACTCACGGCTGCTGGTAACTTAGTCTAGCAGTATCAGATGGTTTGAGGCTGTGGTTTAATTTGACCACTTTATCACTATTCCCTATAACTTTTAGTTCAATAGGAATTATGGAACCGTTTTTGTCAAAGTTTGTAACCCCTTTTTGTACAATAAATTATTCAAAGTTTCAACAAGTTGCTTTTGGAGTGCGTTCTGAAAACCACCACGGACTGCTACCCTTTCAAGGCATTGCTACGTTAGGATGCCATGACAGTAATAATAATTATAATAATAACCTCAAAATATTATGCCTTCGCCTGGCTATAATCACTGCTGCCATGATCACTGAAAAGTCTGGACGTGACACCCCTTATACAGTAAATGCGCTTCAGTTACCACCAACTCTCTGAAGACGCAAATGTTTTCACTCTAACTGCATGTGGCTATTAGCGCGGGTGTTTGTGAATTCGACTCTTTTTGCAATGAGGCTCATTTGCATAGAAATAGGCCTATTTTGCATATTACCTAATTTAAATATGTGCAAATTGCACCGGAGCACCAAGATGCTATTTGCTTGGCAGCGCAGTTAGGGGTGATTTCACCCTTTGTGGATGCTTTGAGAATTACATGGTTTCTTTTTGTCTCATTTGCACAGGTTTAGCGGCCGCAAAAGCCACACAATCCTTTTGTGACTTCGCCCCTCTCTGTGTATACATGGTCCAGAAATCAGGTTTCTCCAGCAGAAATCTAGATGTGCTAACTGGGTTCTTTAACCAAATTAGCATTTCTAATTTACTTGACGTTTAAGAAATTTGTATACTGCCACAGAATGCACACTAAAGCACTGATTGTAACTTCTGTGGAAAAACACAAATGTTTGTCTTCAAATCATCAAACTGAGGAGATCTCAGTCAGATAGGGTTGAAAGCAAACAGATTTTGAGGAAGTGATTTCAACACAGGGCAGGGCCAAAAGTAGGAGTGTTGCTCCTACTATTACATGTTATCTGTTTAAACGTGGTGTTTCTGTCTTGTGATGACTCCCATGACTCCAGTGGATTAAAAGGTAGCATTGTGTCGCGCTGGTAGGAGTGGACAGTTACCTCCTCCACAAGGAGCTCCTTAGCCCTCTTATTTAACTCTGTGTACAATGTATGATGTCTGGGGGCTGATGAGCAGTGATTTTTTAAAAGGATGTTATGTAATGCATTATGGTTCATACAGTCAGTCTGTTGTAGAGTCATAGGGAACTCTTTTCACTGTAATTAATAACATTAATAATAAGTAAGGTTAATAATAAGTTTGGTCTTCACATTTTCTATAACAGAATATTTAATGGACTAATCCACCATTGAGGTTCAATCTATTTTTTTAGTAAAATAGAGTAGAAAATGGGATGAGGTAAGATTACAGTAGGTAATGTGAAGTGGTATGAAGAGACTTACAGTGATGTCCTTGCCAGCCCAGTTACACTCCTCCCTCCAGTCGACGGGAGCAGGCCAGTAGATCTGAAAAACAGCAGGCAATGGTCAGATGACCCTGTCACTGAAATCTAAATTTATTATCTGGATTAATACAGGTTTTCATCCCCCTACCCTTCAGCCTCTCCATACTTCTGTCCAACTTCACTTCCTTTCTTTCTCTCCTTTTGCATCTGCTTCTTTCCCCTTTATGCTAACCTCAACATCCTACCTTCTCAATGTAAAGGAGGATGACCCCACCACATTGAAAACCAGCTTCAGCTATGGTGAATCTGCACACCCAGGTCATAAATCAAACTCCCTCATATATCTAAAACCAACAGGGGCTTCACACCCAATACACCAAGCACATAATTTACTCCAAACAGCTGTGAACAACTGTTTGTAGTAGGCTGTATCTTTATTTAAGTGCACTTAGTGTTTTTAGTGTGTACAATCAAAGTACAGTATGTCATTTAGATATGCTCTCTTTTCATCTCTGCTCACCTCTTTGATTTTGTATCTTTCTCTATTAATCCCACATTTCTCTTTATTATCTTAGAATATGATTCATTTTCAAAGAGGTATGTTGGTAAAATGCATCCATTGAATATTTATATATATATATATATATATATATTTATATATATATTGAATATTTCTTTTTCTGCCAAGCCTTTAGGTCCACATGAAAACAAACTTATAAAGACTGTGTCCTGACTTTGTTTCACTGATTTTGTTTCTGACCAACCTTGTGTTCCTGCTTGGCGATGTTGTCTAATGATAGCGACAGCAGGAAGTTCTTGGCCCCGACAAAGAGACGGCCTCTCTCTTCATCCAACAGCAGAGCGCTAAAGCAGCAGGAGCGCTCCAGATCGAACCGCCGCACTCCATGGAACTGCTGCAACTCTGAAATCGCACAGATATACAGGATTATAGAAAGTGGTACCCTTCAATCTATCGTCTGTTACATGGGACATGTTGCATTTTCCTGTTGCAAGCTACATGCAAAGTCTCACAAGCTATTTCAACTCAAATTGCAGGGAGAATAGAAATAAATATTTAAAATAAAACATTTATGGCCATTATCTGTATGCTTACTTGTTGTTTTATTCAAGACTTCCTCACAAAAAATAACAGTAAACAATGACCTAAGAAATACTTTGTGATCAAAGTATAAATGCCAAAACAACCTTAAGTCATCAGAGTCTTCAGATCCAGTTAGTTGGCCACAGGGCTGCAACAAGTCATGTGGTTGACAAAGAAGATTACCACTTAATTTTAGTATTTAAATAACATTTCTGAGCTGTGTCCTAAGGCCAGTGACTTGTGAACAGGCAGGACAAAATCCTCTGACAGTAATGACACTATTTTGGTTTCAATGGAAAAACTGAGTGTCCTTGTTGTTTCCAAACTGGCAAGAACAGATTCTGGGGGAACAGTGCCCAGGAAAATTCTACTTGTATTTGTAAGCTATAATAGTTACCCCAAGCCAGTGGAAAAAACAGTGTTCTTGGCCTGAGAAGCTGAAGAAATAAAGGGACTGCATCCTCCCCTGCTGGCCTGGCTTAAATCAGGAGCTAGAGAAAACAAGACCAAGGCCCTCTTTGCTCAGACATTAAAATGGCTTTATTAGTCTGCCATTGTTCTAATGGGAATTTATAACTTTAATTAAGACTACGCCACCCAACAGCCGCCTGCATGACATCAAGACTTTAGGTCTACTGCTCTTGTTTTATATTAATATAAGTGCCATTTTCAGCAAATGTGTTATTATTCAGTATCACTGTACTGTGGTGACAATAACCTTGGGCCCAAAGAAGACATTTACTGTACTGAAAATGACACTTGTTAAGGCACATATTCTCTAACACGTGTTAAAAGAATTATGTAGTTGAAAACTTTTAATAGATCAAAGTGTCTTTGTGTTAGTTAAATCTGCTGTTACGTCTGTTCAGTATTATAGTTCACATGTTATTTGTCAAAACAAAGAACATATTTCTCAGACAGCTTAAAAGTCTACAGTTGCCCTTTGAGGCTATATCTCACTACACATCAGGACATCTCAGACTCAGAGCTTGTCAGGCTCAGCCTCACAATGGCAGACGTGGTTCAGCTTTCATCAGTTTAAATTGGACTTGTCTGCCTCAGGTGGACCTAAGATAAATTGTGCTTCATTAGCATGTTGACATTGATTATATTAGCAAATTAGCAACTTTTGAATATTAACATGCAGATGTTCAACATGTAACATTTAGCATGTTAGTACACTCACACATATATCACACATTAACAGGCTAACACAATATGTTGGCATTATAATGCGCTAATGTTTAGTATGCAATGTTTTATATATTAGCATATTAGCACCAATTGACTGACCAAACTTACAATGTCATGCCATCTTGCACAATATCCTGTTTATTTCTTTGCTTATTACAAAATACATAGAAATGAAAAATTAGCCTACAGCAAAACCATTCATTAACCAGACAGATTGCTGCTGTTTGCTGTGTTCAGCTTACCCACAGGCTAAATAAAGTCAAAAGTAATTTTAGTGATGCATCAGGATCTGTTTTAGTCCTTCACATGTCAACTATAACTAAAATATTCTGCTGTCTTCCATCCTGTACAGTATCCTATGTGTTACCTTCAGTGTAAATTAAAGGGAGCACATATCTCAGCTGGGCAGATGGCCTTCAGCAAGCCTCATGTCCTTAGTGAGTTAGTTCAGGCTGTAATTGGCGGCTGTCAATGATGGAACACATCCCTGGTTTATGTGGTTGTGTTGGGCATTGAGCTGCCTTCTTCTAACTTACAATGCTAGCAGTGAAACACAAAACCCTGCCACTGTGTGTTTAAGCCGTACAGTATGTGTGCATCTGTTTGTGTTTGGGAGCGTGGCTGTGAATCACAGTAACCACAAATTATAGCTGGCTACTGTTCAGGACTGTTTACTTTGAAAAGGATATGTCGGAATCTCACATTAGAGAAAGTGTGTGTCTGTGTGAGTGTGTGTGTACTCATATTGTGTGCAGTACATTATGTGCAGTGGAAGACACTCACACGCATACATCCACATGAACAAACCGTCACTGAAACACTTCAACTTACTTGCTTGCAAAGCTTTGGTTCTTACCCTTGTATGAGAGCTTCATGCGTGGTGAGGAGGAGGAGGACGAGGAGGAGGACGAGGAGGAGGACGAGGATGAAGATGAAGAGGAAGTGCGGGACATGGTCCCGGAGGAAGCATGGGCGGCGGCCAGACCCAGCAGGAACAGAGAGCTGCAGGTGACCATCATGGCCACCATCATCATCATCATGGTCATCATCTTGGCACACTTAGAACAAACTCCCTCTCCTTTCAAAAGTCCACTTTGAAAATTAGTTTTAGAAGTGAATTTACTGTGGTTTCAGGTGGATTATGGCCTATTTTTTAGATTCCAGTTAGCAGTAATGCCAAAGTCCACCTTCCTTTTGACTGGTTTGGGCTCGGGATCAGCTCAGCTTTGCAAGCCCAAAACTGATTCTCCCTCTCGTTGTTTGTTTTAGCAGGGCTTCAGTCTCTTCCAGTCTTCTTAATGTTTAGTATGATCTTGATAATGTCCTCTTTGGTTATGAAAAGTTCTCTTGGCAGATTCACTGCTTCTCCCGTGAAGGACAACCAAGTTCACCTCTCACATCCAAAACAGGGCAAAAACGTCACACATGGGCATAGAGACCTAAAAATAGAGACAGAAAGGGAGAGGATTTAGAAATGGACGTTACTAACATGCATACGCCTGTGCCAGGGATGCCCCTGCACACACACACAAACACTGGTGGCTGAGGTATATTTAGTGCAAGTCACATTGATGCCCCTGCCAGCCTCCAATATGGCAACAACACTATAATCTCTTCACATTACAGCAAGACTCAGGGACAGTATCCAAAACACACACACACAAACTGACCATGGTGATGAAGACTGTGTGTGTGTGATAGAGATATGCCATGCCCACTGCCAAGCCAAGCACAATCTCTCCATGTTTATGGCACTGCCAACTCCAAGAGGCTTCTTCCTCTCTCTTTCTCTCTCTCTCTCTTTTTTGTGCTTGCTCACACTCTCTCTCGCTCCCTCCACACTGGCAGACGGTGTCAGTAGATGAGATCTCTTCATTGCTGAGGGCTAATGAGCCAACAGTGATGTGGATGGATGGATGTATGAGTGGATGAGTGCACTGTGCTCAACAGAAAGTCTCTTGTGAGTGAGTCCAGCAACACAAAGCTTTTGTCATGAGATTTGGTGTCAATTATGAGTTACACAGTAATAAATTACATTATAAGTTATCCAAAGCTTCAAAATTTAGTTTTTTGTGATCATGTTTACACACAGCTTCTATAATCTAAGTGTTTTGGTTTCTGAGTGTATGGGGACTTGCTGTCAATTAAGCATGGTCAGGGAGTATAGAAAATGAATCACTATAAAGTTATTTGAGAACTGGAGTCGAATTTAAAGTGACAGATTTGTTATTGTTTTGGAAAAATCCCCAATAACTTGGTGCCTCGGTTGTGAGTGTGTTGTTGTAAACCACAACTTTACCACAGCAGGAGCAGGAGTGAGGTCACTGGTTTGTAAGCCTACATGTATTTGAATGTTGTGTAGTAAAAAGTGTGCATGGGACACACACACACACACACACACACACACACACACACACACACCTCTCTTTCAGTACTTTGGACTCTGCGGTCAGCTGTAACAACAAAGCCTTTCAGCAGAAACAGTCTCCTTTATTATATTACACCTCACAGTTGGCACTCAGTCAGTAACAAGCAGACAGTCTGCTTTTCCCCCTTTTTCACTTTCCATCTTTGCTTCTTCTCTCTCTCCTAACAACTACCACTATCACTGTGCTCCTCTCTGTAAAAACCCCACTCGTGTCTTGGAGTGAAATCAGCTGCTGGGCCAATATGAGGCTCAGCTCTGCTATGTACTTCAGACTGGATATGCCTGTCAATGACTGGGGCAATATCAGACATAAAACACCAGTTATTATCTTTCTTTATATGGCCCTTATAAGAAGCTTCATAATGCTTAAGGAAGCCCATGTGGACAAATTTGGCCCAGCAGCGGCCTAAATTTTGTACACTTGCACTTGCCCAAAGTTAGCCAAAGCATTGCTACTGGAGCTGATTCTCAGCCCAAATTGGCCCAACTATACACCCCTAGAACTTATCCAAATCCTGTAGCCATATATGGGCTAAACCCAATTTGTATTTTGACTTCTGGTGAAAAAACACAGTTGAGTGTGCCAGCACTCTGCAGCTATTATCCCAACTGCACTGGTGGGCTTCTAGGCTACTTGAATGTAAGGTAACACCTGTCTTACGAGAACAACTACAAAATGGGTTCCGTACAGTGAAGATGGTTCATCAAGACGCCCCAGATTTGCTTTGTATTTAAGGGATTTATATGTATTTTGTGCATGTACAGCGGTGATAGATCTTGCAGTTAATGGAGGAGTTCTGCTGTCTATGTTCAGTGAGGATGACTGGGTGAAATGTGGTTTTGAGACTGGCTCACTATTATCAACTCAACCGTCTTTAAAGCATGCTGAATTTTCTAATAACCCCCCCGAAATTCCCCTCATTTGTTTTAAGCTGGGACATCTTTACATCAATTTCTAAATTTCTGGCACAAGTACGGCAGAACGCTGCAGTGATCACTTTTAAGCATACATATGCATACCGAAATACATAAAGATGAGAATATACATGCAAACTCTACACACACACACACACACAGACTCGTCTAGGCTGTTGGCATAGAGTTTTATGAATAATAGAGCTATTGAGGCGTGGAGACCGGAGAGCTCTTATAACCCCCCGGTCCCAGGCCACAACACAACAGGATAGAGTTGAACAGGAACATAAACTCCCACATTCCCTGCAGTATGTAAACACACACACACACACACAGATGCACACACTTGTGAATGTACAAAAGTGCACATGCTTTGAACTTTGAACAGCACACCACTTGCCATCCTATGCCACAACTGACTGTTTCAGAAGTGCACAAAGAGGTGCTGTAAGATGTAAATCGTTTGGGATACTTTTATAGCTCTGGTCTGCTAAGTTCAGGTGTGAAGCAGAAAACATCAAATTTTTCTCAGCCAATGTCAAGGAAGTGATTATATATGTAAAATTCAATTCAAATTAATAAATTGTGTGTTTGTGTGTGAGGCAGAGTGAAAGATGGTGCGACTGCTTATGTGTGTGCTTAAGTTCTGCACTGAGCAGCAGTATTTCAAGGAGAAGGACATCAGCACTCTCGTCAGCTGCAGCTCCATGACACACAAACAGAAACACACACACACAATTCACGTCACAGTCCCTGGGAATGACAGGGGCAGCACAGAAGCCCTTAGACTCCTGTCGGCTATAAAAGGAACGGCCGGTCCCATTGTTCCTCTGAGTCTCCCCAAGCTGTGTGTGTGTCTCAACAAACGTGTGTACCTTCCAAATCTGCCTTCATGAGTTGAAGAGACCATTATTGTTCCTCGCACATCCTCATCTCATCCCAGAGCCCTGAGTGGGCATACACACTCACATATTTGTATGCACGCGTGCAGGAGTGTATATACTCATCTATAAACTCGTGCTTCTCAGCACTTAGATCTGCAAACATACAAATGCACACACACACTCACAAATACACAAACTCCTCGCATGCTCCATAATGCATCTTAATAAAAGCCATTGGGCCCGCTGACACTTGCATTCAGTTCAGCTTCAATAGACACGGAGCAGCAGCATGCCAAGAGGGAGTGGATTAAAAATAAAGACAGAGCGAGAGAGATTCTTTAGAGAGGAGGGGGGGTGTCCTGTCAAAAACCAGCCTAAATAGACATGGGCAGACAAAGCGGCCCGCCTCCAGGGTGAGACAGGCTTTTCAGAGCGAGGTTAGAGTGCAACCCTACGGTACAGCATACAATGATGAATGAATTGATATCAGCAGTTTAACCTGTAGGCCTCCACTACCACAGGTTAGAGAAGAAAGAAATAGAGAGAGTAAGGGACACCAAGGTCTAATAGAGAGGAAGCGATAGAGGGAGATAGAGACAAGGAGAGAAAGGGAGATAATGATAAAACCATAACGAATAAAGCTGTTTGGAAGAGAGAAAGATAGAAAGGATGCATAGTTGGAGGGCAAAGAGGAATAGGAATAGTATTTGGGAGAAAGCAAGAAAGTCAAATGAGATAGTGAGAGAGAGTAGAAGGGAGAGAAGTAGGTATTTAGAGGGTAGCAATGTGAAATAGCAGGAAAAACACAAAAGGAGAAAAGTGGAAGGCAAAGAAATTATAATAATAAATGTAGGAGTGAAGAGAGAGATGGTGAAAGAAATTTGTGAAAAGAAGTAAAAGTTGGAAGAGGAACTGTGGATGTAGAAGTAAAAGGTGAATGAAGGAGAGAGGACAGGAGGACTATTAGAAATCTGAAAAAGAAGTACTGTAGGGGAAGGGAGAAGAGAGAGAAAAGGGAAAGGAGGGAAAGACAGAAGGATAGAGGGAGAGTAAGAGAAAGGGAAAGCTAGAGGTTGAGAGAGTAAGGAGAAGAGGAATGAGGACAAAGATGTAGAAGAGGAGGACAGACAAAGAGTGGGGGGACAGAGCAATATACAGACGTTACACCAATTCAGCCCTGTCCCATGGAAAAAGAGAACGTGATGGAGGGAGGGTGGGATGGAGAAGAAAATGAGCACAGCAAGAGGTGGGGGAGAGAAAGGAACCAATTGTTTCGCTTGCAGGGAAAAAAAGAATTTCCCTGGCCTGTGACCAACAAGTCTAAGCCTCCCTGCGACGGAGAAATGAAAGGACGGAGGGATGGATGAAGAGAAGAAGAGGAAGAATGAGGTGAAAATAGTAAGGAAGAGGTAGAGGCTCTCAGCTTTATAGAGCAAAATGACTGAAACAGCAGGTTACTGGTGGCTTTTGCACCATTTTGCATGATAGGAGGCAGAGAGAAGGGGCAAGAGAAGGTGGAAGATTAAGCAAATTATGGAAAATTCTAAATGCAAGAACATGAAAATCCAATTTATTATACACTACCTCAGGAAAAGAAATTAAGTTTTTTGCCCCATTGATCTGATTCTTTGGGGTATCTTGAATGTTTTACAGAATCTTTGTGTGCAACTTTAAAAAGTACAAAACAGCATACGCAGTTATTTTTTAATTTTTTTTTTACATTTTATGAAACCTGTATGAGCTGAGTATGCACTTGTGCATATTTGCATTGTGCATGCAGGGCCTGCCTTTAGCCCTCCTGCATTTTTCACTCTGACACTCCTCCTTGGTGCAATGCCAAAATACAAAGACCTTTACCTTTCAGTCAGTTATTAATTCAAATTGACTATAAGTTGTGAATCACTGAAATAACAGATCACATCTGTCTCTATAGGTTATTTATTATTGTATGTATACTGTCTTCCTCAATGGAGTATATTTACCCATACTAATGAAGGAGCTTTAAAAACAGAAGTAAATTGAGAAAGAGGCACAATGGGGAAAAAGAGAGAAGCCAAAGAGAAAGTGATGAAGAGGAGCAGGGAGAAACAGGAGGAAGGAGAGGTGGGACAAGGCAGGATGGATGCAAAGGGTCAGTCTGACCTGACCAAGCAGAGAGAGTGAGAGAGAGAAGAGGGGAGCTGGTTGAGGTGGGTTTAATCAACTACTGCACTGAAGGTGATTGTTACGTTTTTATCAAACTCATTTTGATGCTATTAAAATATATCTGAAATGCATTGGAATTGCAAGCAGTTTCATTCCACTTCATGCCAGTTTCATTCTGGCAATTTATTGCTATTTGAATCAAGTTCATAAATTGTTTTGCCATAAATCTGATGTGTGTATCATAAAAAGTGCTCATAATATGCAGAACGCAAAGAACTAATAGTGTGTTAGGGCACCACATTGTCAAAATTAACCTCCCATCTGGGGACAATTTTTGATTTGATCCCCACAAGATTAACCATTTATGTTAGTGTTAAGACTTGGTTTTAGGGTTGAGGTTGGAAATAACAGCTAGTTTACTGTTAAAGAAAGGGTTGGTGTTCAACATGTAATTGTGATGGTTACTGTATGTGAGTCAGTGTCTTCACAAGTACCGTATAGTACAAGTGCAACAAGCATGTAAAAGTTGGAAAAGTTGGTGTTTTGATTCAGCTCAAATAAAAATCGTCTTGGCTTGCAGGTTTGATAGCTTAATTTCCAGAATAAAAAACATATGAAAGCAGAAAGCCTTAAATGTGCAGAAGGAAACAAGAGAGGAAGAGCAGGTGATGCACAGCAGTGTGGCCGCACGTCTGCATGCTGTAGATTTTTACAAACAATTTCTAGAGGAAGCAGAAGCAGAATGCAGCACGCATGTAATAAGTAGGACTTTTACAGTAACTACAGCTGTGACAACATTATTAGTTTGATGCATGAGATCTTTTTGCTTTTGCAGAACAGAGAGCTGAGCAGTGCTTCAGTTCCCTTGAAAAAGAAACATTGATAAAGACAGACCACCAATGGAGAGAAAGAATTCAGTTCAAACTGAAAGGAAAGTACAGGATAATACTGTTCTGTGTTATAATTGTGATACAAATGACCCATAAATGTTATTCATTTTGAAAGTCTGTGCTAAGAGTGAAGGTGAAAGCACACAAAGAGTAAAACGCTCAGTCATATGAAGGTTCAGAAAGAATTCAAAAGCATGCTCTCTATCCACTGTGTAATGTGGCTTAGAAGTACTGTATTGTTTTCAGTGGAAGGTCTTGGGACAAAGCTAGTTACAGGAGTAAATGGAAGTTTCACACACACACACACACACACACAACTGGCAAAGTAAAGTTGCTATAAGCCAAAAGTGACTACCGGTCTTTATGGGATTTAAGCTGAAAAAACGAAGTGAGAAACAGAAAGCGGGACGATCTGGGTTGGAAAGCCTGGTTGTTCTGAAAGACACGGAGTGAATGAAGGAGCCGGGGAGGCTACAGCACTCTGCTGGTCGCTGGTACCGAGCCATCTGGCCCAGGATCATGAATGGAAAGTTTCCCAGCCTGCAAACCCGTGGCTAGCGTTTGTTCAGTTTGGCTAAATTAACCTCACAAAGTGTGAATGGGAAAAATGAAAGAAATAACAAAATTGATTCAACTAAACCTGCTCAGCTGGTGTCTAAAGTGCAAAAGTTCTGCACACTGCCAAGTCTGAGCTGTCTTACATGCGATTATGGATATTTTTTCATCAGTTCAGCCTGCACAGCCAGAGTGGGGAGTGGTGATTAGACGAATATTGTGTGGATAACCTCATACATTACAAGGAAGAAATGTAAAAATGCTGTTGGAGGTCTGCCTTGCTATGATCATAAGACGGCTCAAACCTCTTGTCTGGTATAAGAAGCTCTGAAAAACAGAAACAACGAAGGAGCCACCAAGGCGAGGGAAGCCTGCTGGTAGCTGGTAGCTGCCATTTGGCCATGTTAAACCCAGGAGCAGCAGTGAGTCAGGACCTTACAGAGCTGCCTCTGGTCTCCTGACTGGAGCTGCTCCAAACAGCTCTCTGAGGGAAGACAACTCACTCTACTCTGCAAAATGTAACAACAGAGTAGATTTCAGCCCAGTTCTCTGAAGGAGAAGCCCACATGTCATCAACATGACTTGTAAAAAGATATTTGGGTTTGTAATGGCTCAGGAATAGCATTGCTGCACGGGATCAGGTCACAAACACAGCAGGCTGAGTAAAACATGAACTTTATGGCTGAACAGCAGATATAATTTCTGCACAGTATGCCATCTGACATTAGTTTGTGATTGAATGTTTCAGATTTTTTTCAGCCAGATCAAAATCATTTTTGGAAGTGACAGAAGTGTGTTATTTAAGTGTATATCACAAAACTGATTGCAATATTATACTGTCAGAAAACCCAAACTTCTTCATGGGCAACATCATTAACTTGATTATACATTTAAATGATAGATGGAAACATTTTCAGGATGTAAGCAGTGACCCTAA
This sequence comes from Oplegnathus fasciatus, assembly GCA_003416845.1. Taxonomy (NCBI): domain Eukaryota; kingdom Metazoa; phylum Chordata; class Actinopteri; order Centrarchiformes; family Oplegnathidae; genus Oplegnathus; species Oplegnathus fasciatus. The sequence continues at coordinate 80,406 of NTHP01000201.1, read as the reverse complement.
ATGCTCCTGACTGCACCACAGTCATTTAAGTTAACTCACCTGTCTATCCGTTTCCAGGGGAACCGAATTCCAAAAGAAATCAGGACAATCCGGGTCAGGATCAGCGTCCACCTGAGCCCCACATGCCTCTGACAGCACTGACAGTTTCCATAGTTACTGTACTGCTTTTTCCTGTTTGACCTCTCATAGTCTTTCCATTGCAATAAGAAAAAAGAAAACAAACATGTCCATATGAGACAAACCCTCTTGATTATACACTCACTGTATAGAGAGTGCTGTATGCACACCTACACACACTCACTGAGCTCTTGTCATGTTCTTGCAAAACACCCATTCTCAGGCTTGAGCATGTCTAAATTCAATGAGAATGAACAGAAAAGTTCTTTTGGAAGCAGGTGGAAACAACTGATGGTGAAGCTTAAAATTTGAGAGTCCATAAATTGGGAAGATAAATAAAATTAAGTATGAAGCAGGTAGAAATTCCTGTAAAGATTATTTTCAGAGAGCTGTGAAAAAACCTTGAGTAATTCCAGTGATGGGAATGGTGCCTGGAGGGCAGAAAGAGAGCAGCGGCAGAGTCCCACTTTGGTGTGAAAAAGTCCAGTGAGTCTTAAAAAAGTCCAAAAAGCAGCTGGTGTGTGAGTTAAAAAGCAGCGCACTGAGATCTGAGTCTGTAGTCAGTTCCACTGATGAACGGCTGCACTCCAGCTCCACTTAGAAAAACACACAACCCTATGCACACACATAAAACTCTTCTTAACACACACACGCGAGGAGTTCACACACACACACAGTTTTCACAGGAGCTGAGCAGAGTAGAAGTCCTCTGAGGGAGAGCAGGCACGAATAATGGACTTAATTCAAGAGGGGAGAGAGAAAGAGAGAGGGAGAAAGAGGGAAGGGTTGGAGAGAGGAGGGAAAGGTGGGAGGTAAGAGGAGGGGAGTGGAAAGGGGCAGGGACATGCACCGTGTTGTTCTCAATGTGTGTGTATGCATGTATGTGTGCATCTGCATATTTGCATTGGTACCCAGATAAATCTTTTTCTTCTTTACAGTTCATCATATGATAAATGACTTTAATTAATGTCTACTGAGACTATAACCTCAATAAAGCAGCAGAGACTACTTCCACAAAACAGATTTGACTTAGACTCAGGTTGGTCTTAAAGGCCTCTATTCATTGTGTGGTTTTGGGCTGTCCCAGTTGAAAGCCGACAATCATGAGAAAAACTTTGAATAAACTTTGGTTATCAATCCAAAACACTGGATCCTAGATCACACTGTGAGACACTGTTGGCCGATTTCGAGCTTGATCAACTATAGACAACCAACCCCAAAATTCTGTGTTAGAAATTTAGAACCAAATTCTCACAATGTGCTTGTTGCTATGACCCACATCCACAAACCAACTGTTCTGATTATGGCAGGATATAATGTAGAATATACTGGGCAATGCAGCATTCTAATAAAAAGGGGAAAAAAGCCCAAAACTTGTTTTAGATTTTGTTGAACTTTAAAAACAAGATAGCAACCACAGACAGTGGTGGACTCAGACTGTCTAAGGGACAGGAGCAGAAAAAAAGGGCACCACCGCGCAGAAAGTCGTGATGCATTTATGGTAAAACTGTTCCAAACCCTTTCTAGCATGTAGGGCAGCCAATATCACACTACATCACATTTTCTCCATTTTGGGGGCACCCATTAGTGCATTTTATCATGTTTTCTCCACTGGAAGGGCACCCTAGAGGGCACTTTGTCATGTTTCCATACACATTGGGCCACTGCAGAGGGTACTTTATTATGTATTATCTACCATAGGGGCATCCAAGATGGCACTTTTGCTGCGTTTTTTTGAGCATGGGGGCACCAGGAATGGAGTCCACCAGTGACCATACTGTAGATAAATAAGACCAGTTAGTAAGTGCGTTTCCATCCACCGTTTTTTATGCACATTTTCAGTTTGCACATAAAAAATCTGAGTGGAAACGCCAGAAATTTCAAAAGAAGTTGTTTTTCCCCCCCAAAACTAAAACCAACATGTGATAAAGTGCGATGGAAATTTACTTAATGAGGAGACTGTAACGTTAATGTCAAATTATGGAATGAAATGAACGTAAATTCCATATTTCCATCACATTTTCTACATTGTTTTCCAGCATGTGAGATTTGACTGACACATTTCAATTACATCATCTCACGGTGTCCTCTTCTACTGAACTGGTTTAATGGCACCGGACTGGAGAATGTGTTTCACAAACTGCTTATCTCGGTGCACCCAACACCTAATTTTAATTTTTTTGCCAACTATCAGTTTTGAGGCGTGTCAGTGTGACAGAGATTGTGGCTGAGATTTTATCGGACCCATCTTTTACAATGTGACATGGGATGAGCCAAGATCACTGTTGTTGCCTGAGAGACTCATGACTTGCCTTAAAAGACTTAAAAGCAGCTCTGACGTACAGTATATTGACGTATTTCAAAAACAGAGCAGTCTGGATAAAAATCACTACAAACACAAACAGAGAGAGAAAGAAACAAACAGAGTGAGAGAGAAAAAGATTTCCAGATATAAGAGTGTGCTGGTGGATATGCTGGTGTGGACAGCATGTAGGCTGATAAACTACTGTAAATACAGTAAGAGGGTAATTGGCATTCATTTCTAACATCTGAGGGTTTACATCATCCTCTGCACATATCCAAGTTGAAATAGGGGTCAGCTATTCATAAGCCTCTGGAAACATGAATGTATGAAAAGCACAGAAATGAAGGAAAAAAGTTTAGGTAATATGAAGACATCAAAAGTGTCTCTTCCAGTGTAATACTAGATTTTCTAAAAGTGCCAAGTTTAACAAGTTTAAAGGTTTTTATCTCTAAAAATTGTCATGTAGTTGGACTTAAAATGATATTGTGGCCGAAGGATTTTGAGCAGAGCCCTGCACCGGGTCGGGTACCTGCAGGTAAAGTTGTGTAACGGGTAAAAAATATAATTATATAAATTCACGGACACAGGTAAAAATGTAGGGTGGAGTACTGAGGTTTGCGGATGTGGGCGAGTGCGGGTTTGGAAAACTGGATCCGTGCAGGACTCTGATTTTGAGTATTTCAAACACTTACCCCTGTAGACTTGATAGGTGACTAAAAGTTTGTATTCTTTCTTCTTTTCTTTTTCTTTTTTATAGAGAACATTTCTGTGGTTCAGTTCAATACAGTCAGCTACAATGTATTCCTTTGATGACAACTTTTCACGAGGGAAAAAAAGTATCAAAGCATCCATTCAACTTGTAAACAACTCCTGCAGCATAATCCACTCCTCTACTGTCCATTGATATGCTCAGTATGTTCTTAACACTAGGACTGGGTGGAGTATAACATCTAAAGACACGCACGGATAGACAAAATTTCCCATGTAGTTGTAGTGTAGCCCAAGTTTACACTCAAATAGTCACGCAGCAACAAGTTCAAATTTTAAGTCAATTGGTGTACAGTGCTTTTTCCGCCCCACCATCGGAGTTCACGTGGTCCACATTGCTTTGCAGACCATGTGGGCTGTGACAATTAAGAGGAACCAGAGCTGTACACCAATCACAGAGTGGGCTTTTTATGGACCAAACTCCAAAATCAACAACAATTCCACATTACAGTCAGTTCTGCAGTGCTGCCAAAACCTTAGCAACAATGTTACATTCACAATTAGTGTCTGTATGTGTGTGTGTGTGTGTGTGTGTGTGGCTGTGTGTGTCCATCATTTTTCCACTTGCTCCACTCCTTTAGTCTTCATTCCAATGGCAGGTGCGATGCTCTGCCTAGCAACCCTGGCATACACACACACACACACACACACACACACACACACACACCTACAAACCCACAAGGGGTAGGGTCCCCATACAAAGAGGTCATGTGTCTCACATTAGGGGGTTCACTGCAGTATATGTGTGTGTGTTGTCTCCAAGTAAGCATTTTTACACACAATGCACACTTGCCTTCAGTGCTTTAAACACTTTCATGCACATGGGCATGTGCACAATTAAAGCTATTGGTGTGTGTTTGTGCTTGTGCAGTATGTTTTCAGCCCACTGCCCGCCCCCTGCTGACCTGTCTGTCATAAACCAGTCTGATGTTTCTACAGGCTGCAGAATAAGTGCTGCGATCCTGACAAAGGCTTTTGTCTCAGCTAAAGCCTCTGTGCTTTTGAAACAGATGAGGGCTCAGTTTCCTAATGACGTCTTAGTGAATCTTTGTTTTATTGCAATGAACCGAAGTGATCTTTAGATTGCGGTGGGACCTCAGTCAGGCTGCTGTCTCCCACGTTGGTGTCTACCTCTGTGGTCTTATGATCTATTTATTATTCAATTTACCTGAACTACATAGATATAGAATAGAAAACTAAAGCTAAAAGTGGGAATCTGATATTTATTTTATTATATTTTACAACATAAGTCCTCTACATATTGTAGCCTACGGCAGGCCTACAATAGAATTAGTAAAGTAATTTAACTATGTTGAACATTGTTTTTTGTCATGTGTTTTGCATTGTGCAATCAGACAAGCAGGAATGCTCAGATAATTACTGTACTTATTTAAGACTTATTTCAGCAATTTATGCAATTTGTTATTTATGTGAATGTGCTCTTTCACCTGTGATGAAGTCAATTAGTTTCTCTTGAATAGATTCTATTTTCATACCTGAGCTGGTTCATAAAGGGAGTCTATTCTGTTATTTCTAGACAGGTAAAGAAAAATTCCCAAAATGTTAATAACTCTAGACTTCTCACCGTAGACCTGATTAAATATGTGTTAATTTAATGAATAGGGAACATCAACAAATCTAAAAATGAGCCAATTCTACACATCAGCCAAGCTCAGTGCATATTTATTAGACTTTTTTCTACATATTATGAAAACAAGAACAAAGACTGCTGTTCTTGTAAGATTATTAACTTAGCCATGTGTGTTATATAACGTTCAGTATGTATAATGCACAACATCATACACCAGCACCACCAAAGACACACATTCTTCTGGTGGATTACATCCGTCCTGCAAAAACACTGCTGTTTATTTCATTAGATAAACATGCTTCTATGGCGCTTACATATTCTAGAGGATATACAAACATTTTTCCAGGGAAACTGTTATAATGTACGCAGCTACAGTAATACTAACCTGAGTGTAGCTGCACAATGGCAGCTGCCATGAAGCTCAGTTACCTTCTACTTCTGGTGCTAAATAAGAATAAGTAGTCAGACTGGGCCAGAAGGGTAAGAGGGGCCAGACTCTAGAATAGGTATATCAGGTATTTAGCATTAGGTAGTCCAACTAATGTAGCGATGAATAATTTTTGGAGGCAACCTAAAACAAAACACCAAGAATAAAAGGAAAATACAAACGCCTCAGTGTTGGGAGGTCATGTTTCATTGAAGTAATGATGCCATATTGACTTTAAAAACTGCACCTATTAACACAAGTGCTGTGTGGGCGGAGTGTTATAGTTGGAAGAAAATCTCTGAGCCAAATATTGGATTCAAACTGTAATTTCAACATCTCAAGATATGTTCTGGTATGTGGCTGTGAATTTCTACAGCCTCCAGCTTGATTCTCTACTGTCTGGTGTAGGAGTGCACATTGTAGTTTGAATGTGTGGCTGTCATTGGATGAAAGAAGAATTCATAAATTCACCATGTTCTGCCCCTAGCCTCATAAGGTAGTCGGTATGTAATGAATTTGGGGATAAGTATTTGAACATGCCTTTTGAAGACTTTGAATATGCTTAGTGTACTGTCACTAGATTGTCTAACAAAGTTGAAATCAATCCACAGGACTGGGTAACAGATGGCTGCGAGTGCTCATCTTAATCAATCTTGAGTCCCGATGTCAGACTGGGAAAACTGGGCATTAATTTCTGCACATGTATTTAAAGCAGGCCAACACTTTCTAGCAGCAAAATTAGTGTGATATTGAGGTACTAAGACAACAGCCAGTATTACAAGTGTTGCATTATAAATATTTTCTCAACAGATGCAGAAATATCTGGGCCTATATCCTAGATGCCATGCCTAAAATTAGCTGCATGGAATACCACTGCGACAGCCAAGAACTTTTCTCTTTCCCTGTGTGCTCTGAGGGCACTGTGGGTGTTAAAAACTGACCCAACATAAAACAAATACCAGCACAAAGTGGATCATGCCTTGTGCCTTGTCTAGTCTCTGTATTAAGGCTCAGGTAGCCAGCTATCCATATCCAGTTCTACTATATGTGTCCTGACAGGTTGTCCATGACACGGTCCCCTGACCTCCTGACACCACAGGGATTATAGGGGCCCCAGCAGAGAGTTGCAGGAACGTAAAAGAGAGAGAGTGTTACAGTTAGAGAGAGAGAGAGAGAGAGAGAGAGAGGTCTTTCTTGGGAACCCTAGGGGCACAGAAATCTGTAATCCTTCCTGTTTCACTTTGATGTGATCACATCTAACTGAAAGGATGGAGGATGAAGGAGGGGGGTTTGGCATGTCAGGTGGACAGTATGTGTGGGTGGGTGAGGGGATTGACTATGGTGCCAGGAGGCTCAGAGGTGGGACACACACTCCCACACACTCTCACACACCATGGTGGTGGTGTGTGCATGCAGTCACACACCATCTGGCTCCGAGGGTCACCGGGTGGATAAGACCACCTTCAAGCCTAAGCATGGCTTTAGTGACACATTTTCACACACACATACACACACCTCAGAGCCGGTTCTGAAGGTCACTGAGTGGATTACAGCACCTTGCATGACCACGGCTGTGTCTCTTTCACACACACATACACACACACTTGCAATAAGCAGTATTTCTCCGTGGAATGCACATTGCTGCACTAGTTCCCACCACTATTATATCTGGCTGGCTGGTCACTAGATAAGGCCTGTTTCTATGAGATGTGGGCAAAAAACAAACAAAAAAAGTGATAATGTCTATAAATCAGGAAGGACTGTCTCAACTAAAGTGACCTTAATTTCCCATCACATGCTTACTGAAATGAAATACAATGTTTTACTTTTTTTCTTATATTTTTTTGTTGGTTTGATGCAGTATTAATAAATCAGTACAACAGACAAAATCAGACTAAACAATCACTCTCTTTTCATTATTATTTTTTATCAAATCTGAACAACAGTAACAAAGTATGCAGGCAAAAGCTGGTTTCCAGCCAGAAGTACTGCAATAGGCCCTGTAATTCTGAGCTACACTTTAATCAAACCTGGGCTGTTGCTACACTGTCACTATTTCTGAGAGAATTTAGCACAGATCACAGTGAGGACAGATAAAAGACAAAAACCGGGGAAATCACCTACTAAAAGTCAGAAGCTTTCAACTTCAGCCCGCACACAGACAGCACATTTACAGTTTTTCAAGGCCCACACATGCATCAGTTCCTGCATACCACTAAATCAGCCAAGTTCTTGTTTTTATTTATACAGAAGGTTTTAACTTATTCCCTTAATTTTTGGAACTTATGCTGTACATGTAATGCAATATAGCATCACCTAAAAAAAACATTTAAAATTATCGAGCATAAGAAGCATCTCTGTAATAATTATGACTGCTTGATTTTTGCATGTACATTAGCTACTTATGTGGCTACTGGCTTGCTGCTAAGGCTAGCTATTGTATATCAGGCCAATATATTACCTTAAAATATGACCATATGACCTATTTGAGATCCAATTAGTGTCTAACATGGTCTTCAATGATGTGCATCTTTGTACAAAATAGTAGGATACAGCGTTTTCTGGTACAGTAAGGGCACATTCTAATGGCTACTATGGCAGACAAAGTCAATGAATGCTCATTTCAGTACCCATTTCCATTGTTGAATATGTTAACATTTGGGAGTTATGTACTTGTACAATGTGTATGTTCTGACTCCACATTTTCTCAAATGAGAGTAATGCTGTACTGGATACAAAAGATAGATTGGGTGCAGTGCATTAAAAGATCAGAAATGTGTAATATTAACTGACAGACATTTCCTTTTTCTAATGATTTTAAAGACAAAATCTCAAAATCCAAACTGTCATTAAAACGTTTGGATTTAGCAACACTTGGATTTGGAAAGACATTTTTGCTGAAAAGCATGCAGATAAGGCACAGGGTGTCTGTAATGGCACACACACGCACACACACACACACACACACACACACACACACACACACACACTGCAGTGCTGCCTCATTAAAGCCTGAGACATGATAGCAGTGAGCAGACCCAACGAAATGATTCCTGATCCTGATGGGCACTGATCCAGCCAGACAGGCTGCTCTCAGCACCATTGCGGATTAATAACACGCACACACAAGTGCGCATAGAAGCACAAACTTCCCAAGGGGTTGTTGAGACACTAGATTGTGCAGTTATTAGTGTGTGAGTGCGCATATACACCCCCAGGGGAAATCTAAGACAAACTCAGCAATGAGCAGATTTCATGAGACCATTAGTGGTTCTAACACACACAGGTGATTCTACTTGTCGCAATATGTAACATGCACACACACACATTGTAAATACTGTATTATCTCCTCTGACACTGTCATACACACTTCTCTGGTCTGGTAGTGTTAATTCAAACTAAAAAAAATTATTTTCTGTGTGGCACAAATCCGCTCAGTGTTTAGTCAGGAAATCAGATGATTATGTGGTTTTCTGTCAGCAGGTAGTGTCACTGCCTGACACACTGCAGTGTAAGCACAGTGGGTAGAGTTATGAATCAGATCAGATTATATAAACATTTATTTATATCAATTTATATAAATATCAATTTATTCAATTTAATCCCAGTTTTGACAAAATAATTGTTTTTACAATTTGTGATTTTTCTTTTTAACTTTTCAACTAAATCTTGAAAAGTAAAATCTGTTATGCAAGGTGTAACCATTGTAGGAATTTGTGGATTCATCATATTTCTCAGAGGCTATGCTGCCTGGCCCCTGTCAAACCAATGGGTGAGATTTTTCTGGGTCCTTGCTTTGGTCTAAAAGGGTAAAGATAGCTCGTTAGCCCAGCTGACCGAGTTTAAAATAAACATTCTCATCTAATAACTAATAAGATAAGCTAATGAGCTTCCATGAACTTTCAAAATGATTCCACAATCACAATGGTTCTCATTGGTTAAAAAAAAAAAAGCCAAAAGCCACCTTTTTTTGTTTTGTTTTTCAACCAGAACTGCTCTGCATTTANNATATTCTATAATTTCAATCTCCAATCAGGGCATCTAGTTGGTATATTTTGCATTCTGTTTCAGTGTTTCACTTAGACATTAAGGTTTGAAAAAAATGGATTTCTTTAAAGTTGTAATCTCGAAGATTTTCATTTTGTTGTCTTTCATGGCACCTATGGCAATAATCTGTATTTGCAGGTGTGTTTTTGGGCCTCACTTAAGTTTCAGTTTCAGTTTCCTCGTCTGTAGTCATCGATCTTTTCTTTGTTTTTTCGGCCATAATAAGCGTTTACTCACAACGCTAGCAGACACCGGAAACAACAGTATACCGCCTAACACACAGGTGAGTTGAAGAGCGAGTCTGTTGTGTTAAAAGCATTGTTGAAAGCCTAACTGTGCATGCTTGTGATTTTTCCGGGAAAGTCACTCTCGACACCCAGGTCGTAATACTGCAAATGCAAAGGCTTTCATCAGTGGGCCATAGGCTCAGTCACCATTGTGTTGCATCATTCGGTGAGAGTTAGTGACTTAACAGACATTTATTTAACTGAAAATCTTCGAGATCATATCTTTAAGGTACAGACTTCAAGTTTCATAATTACGTTTTTCAATTTTAAGTTCTTTCAGTTTCAAAATGTGTTGAAACAAAGCATCAGAGATTTATCACACTGGTGAACAAAAGTTACTGCCTTTTTTGAACCCCTTGTACATAACACACTATCAGCAAAACCTATACGTACAGACCATGTCAACCTTCACTTACAATCAGTTTTCCAAGGTGAAGCATGCAAAAAATGTAGCTGCTCACTTCTCTCTGCAAGACATGCAAAGCAACAACACACACGCATACACACACACACACACACACACACACACACACTCCATACATTCATCAAACACACAGCCTGTGATCACAACTGCTACAGAAGATTACACAAGTGGTTAAAGTACTTTCAGCTTTGCCATAATTGTGATTTCACTTTTAAATTTAGGCTGTCAAAACAGCTGCTCGCACAAACATTTAACTCCAGCACACACACATAATTCTTAAGTGTCTGTGTCTGGCGGGCCAGAAATCCCGATCATCAACTAGTAATTGAAGAGGGTTAGAGAGAGAGAACAAAAAGGAGATGAATGAATGAATAAACACCCATGAGAGGAGAGGAGCAGGGATGGATAAGTGGAAGGTAAGATGTTTCTATGTAAGACCATTACATCTGGGGGCTATCTTCTTATGTATCTCTGGCTAAAACAAGTTACAGACACTGCCAGGTTAAAAAGGGAGGGTGGATGATAAAGGAGTGGAACAGGAAATCTCATAAACACTTACTATGATTAGATGATTTTCAATTTCAAATCTCTACTTCAACCTGGACTGCAGCTCTTGCCACTGCTAACTCTGCTATTGTTCTGGGGAAGGCTGCAGAGAAACATGTGTGACCTCCAAGATACATAGACTGTCTTTCACCTTTCAGATCCACCTGTGCGGGTCCCCCAACCAACCAACAGGATTCATTAATGCAGTGACACTGGCTTCCCATACAAACACACAGAAACACAAATGTGTTGTTCAAACACACAACCAAGCTGGAGATTACGCTACCATGAATCAAACTATGGTTCTTTACAGTGGTGGACACGGACTTTACCTCTACCGGAGCACTTCTAGTGGTTGAAATCTCCAGAGGGTACCTTTCAATTCAATTTCAATTTACTTTATTTCATCAGATGACCCACTAATTATCAGGTGAAGATTCTAATATTGCAAATTACCATCCAGTACCCATCTTTGTGCAGCATCTAAAATTGGTTCATATGCAGGTTTCTAACCATCTCAACAAGACCGATATTGACACAACTCCATTTCACTCCTAATTATTCAGTCTGCTGCTTGCTCTGTTTCTCTGCCATACTACACAGCAAAATCAAAAGTGTCATATTTCCAGTGTTAGTGTTGTTTGTTACATATACAGTGTTAATTCAACGCTTTTTTAGTCTAATTCAACTATGTGAGAGTTAGTCCCATGAAAGAGTAGGTGTTAATCCGGGGAGTTACATCTACACAACTCAATTAAGTGTTGATTTTAAAATCAACACTTAATTGAGTTGNATTAATGAGCTCTGCTCTAGTTGTTATGAAAGATGCTTTTAGCTTTACACGGTAATATCAGCCTACAGAGGCTGGACCGGGGGATTGAGCGGCTTCCCGCCAGGGGACAGCTGCGTAAAGGCGGACTCGCTCTGTGAGAGCGGGCCGCAAGTTGCTGGTGGAGGACAGCTGGAGGCTTGTAGCACCGCATTAGGTAATAACGCTAACAAGGCTTCCTAACGCACACCGGGCGGCCACACCAAGCCCTGCTCTAACGTCGGAGCTTTTTACCGGCAGGAGTCGTTTTTTTTTCTTTTTAAACTTTTGGGATTAAAAAAAGCTTAATCTTAGCTTCAAAGCTAATTAGCTTCTCAAGCAAACGTTACCGGACACGCTGCCTAGNTAATCACGTGTTAAACATGTGTGCTTCTGTTGTAGCACAGTTGCAAGCATCTGGTGTTGCTGAGAGCACAGTCCAAGCAATGGTGGGGTCCATGGAGGACCTTGTAAATGACATTCAAATGCAAGCAAGAGAAGCAATTCGCAGCTGTACTTCAGAAATTCAAGACACAGATTTGGAAGAAAAGCTAGAAAATTGTTTGATCAACTACAAAATCCTTTCTCAACCTTGAACACGAGTCAAACGACAGAAGTTCTTTGAGGAAAAGTGGGAAATTGTCGAACCTGTTGAATATGTTCTCGGGGTGCGGTTTGATGTTCGCAGAGATCAAACAACAGGAATTCACAGTCAGGTCCCTGTAACAGATA
>NTHP01000201.1:18106-60038 GCA_003416845.1 Oplegnathus fasciatus | reverse complement strand
TCGTCCCTCTCCTACGCACCTTTCTCATAAAACAGATGTGCGGAGTGTTCTTCTGTTTTGACTACAGTATAAGCGACACCTTTCACATGCATGTACAAGTAGTCATTTGATCCATTTTAATATAAAGATATAAATTATAGCACCTTTAGCAATGCTTTTAAAGTTTTATTAGTCTCATACTTTCAACAGTGTTGACCACAAAAGAAGGAAACCAGTGTAAATCATGCAATACCTGATGCAAACAACATTCTTATATTTTAAAAACAACATATGAATATGATTTGTTTACTCCTTTTAAAATTAAATTAATCTTGCACTGCACGTCAAAGCAGTTATGACAACACATATGCTTCTAGAGCATGTTAATAAAGAGGTTAATGCTAGAGTATTATAAAATGTTAGGCTATAGTACCTTTTAGGGCAACTCAGTAGCAAAGGGAAGTAATACTAGTTAAATAAGTTTCCCCAGTGTGTGTGTGTGTGTGTGTGTGTGTGTGTGTGTGTGTATGCGTGCGTGCAATTGACTGTTTTCAGTATAAAACTGAACTGAGGCCTTGTCTCATACATCTGTTGATCATTAGTGAGATTCTCCCTCTGATACTTGTCTCTCAGTCTCTCTCATGTCTCGCTGCTCATTCCTCTGTTTGCTTCTTCTCTATCCTCACTTTCCCCTTTGGCATCTGTGCTTTACCATTTATCATATTTCAATCACTTTAATAGGTGATGTCATATTTAAATATTTTTCTCTTCTCTTGAGTTCTATTTGCTCCTTTTTCTTAATTTGTCCTCTTTCCCTCTATTCTGTCCAAAACCTTAATCTGTTGTGATGAATTTCAGGAAGGATTTGAACTAAAACAATTTAGTTACTGCATCAAAGAAAATATTTTGTACAGGTTTCTAAGAATTTTTAGCGGAATACGATCTTAAAGCCGTCTGACATAGGCAACCACAGAGAATGAAATGTGATGCACAAGATGCTTTTTTAATTTCCCATTTCAGGCTTTTTCTCTCGATAAATAATTGGCGGAATTTTAAATTTTCCACTTAGGCTTTTGGAGGATATTATGACATACAAGACACAGCTCTGCTCTCACAAATCATATTCTACCATAAAATGAGTGTCTGTATGTGTGTGTCAACAGCTCTCATTATCATCATCACACACAACCAATCTGGAGTTTTCAGTGACCAGCAGTGTGTGTGCATACTGTATGTGTGGACTGTGTTACATGCAACCTCATATAACCCTAGCATGGGCTGGACTAAGAGTGTATTAGGATATTGAAAGAACATTGCCTGCGGTTTACCAGGGCTTGGCTAGATCGCTTGAAAAAAAAATTGTGAATTTTGAATACAGAAGTAATGAGCCAACATACTGTAGATGTTCTTCCGTTTACCACAGACTTTTCATGTAATGCAAAGTTGTGGTGGGTGCTTATTTTGCTTAGTCGGGTCTTTGTTTTTCTTTTCTTTGTAATTAAGTTGTTCAGTGATTTGAATCTTTATTCCACTTTCATAGATGCACAAGGGTTTACATTTGGTCTGCCAGCAGAAACAAGTGGTTTGGCTGGCAGCATACCCAACAGTGAAAAAGTATGTTAGTGTGTTGATGTTGTTTTCCCATTTTCTTGCATCTCATGAGTGTATCTGTAGCAAAAATAACACACAATGGGTTGGTTCCTTATGCAAGACAGATGTATGATGGGAGACATTTGTCAAGGCCACCACAGTGAACCCTACAGCATGTAGGTCAGTGTAGCCTCTCAGCAGCAAACTGCTTCTCTTGCCATGTGTTTCATGTGTTTGAGGAAGGATTGTAAAATAGGTGGTGCCTTTCAACATTGTAAATATGTGGTCAGCACTTCATGGAGCGCTGGTTAGAGGAAAAAATGAGGGAACAAAGTTGTGAATAAGTTGCACACAGGTCACGGAAGCCATACCCACACACTCACACACACACATGAGTTTGGCAGCAGTCCACAACCACAAGAGCATGATGCCATTTGGAGGAGCTCTGAAAGGGATTACCTCCCTTCTCCTCTTCTTCTTCTTCTTGCTCCTTTCTGTTGTTTTCCTCCTAAACCTCCTTGTTAATTTCATCTTCCTTTACCATGTATTGTTCATGAATTACCCTATTCCTTTGCTCCATTTCTTTCTCATTTTTTCCTTCCTCTCGCTTTCCTCTTCATCTTCCTTCCTCCATGTTTCTCCTCTGCCCTGACTAATCAACTTTCCATCCTTCATGACCTTTATCTCCTCCTTCTCATTTCTTTTCCATTAAAAAAGATAATAAAATGACATTAAATAAAATAAGACAAAATTAAACTAACTGTGAAGACAGCCCGTACCCATTGTGGTTAATTATTTTTGTCTGTCTCATTGCCACAAATTTCCCCTACTGCAGCCTCCTTCCAGCACAACCAGTCAATCCCTCAGATGGGAAACACATCAGACATCATGAGATCCGCTCTCGCTGACAACCAGTTGTATCTGAACTCTGTCTAAAGCTGGATAAGCACAGTGCACCTGCAACAGAGATCTGTCTGGGAAATCAACACGAGATGGAAAGATCTCACTGTAATTCAGCTGAAATAAGTCTCTGATTTTGTGACTTCCATACTGGTCTTACTTAGACTGCAATGTGCTTAAAGGTAATAAGTTAATCCTATTAAGACACTAAGTCATATGGAGAATGGAACATGTGCTGAGCTGTTTTATATGTGAAGTCTAAACTGAATCCAAAACATTGAATATTCAAAGGGGAGGGCAAGCAAGAGCTTCCTTTTAACTCTTTCCCTTATTGACTGACCTGCATGAGTAATCACAGCCATGCAAAGACACATTGTTATACACTATACAATAATTGAGATTTGAACAAACAGCTATCATTTTATACAGGTCTGTTCATCAGTGGAAAAAAATACACCCTTTCCTTTTGGTAAACCCAAAAATCGTCTAGCAATATAGTATAATAATAAATGTTCTGCCATTTTGCCATAAATTGTCATGCCATGTAGCCACTTTTCAGTATTTACTCTCAAAATCACATGACAGTGGCACACATTATTTGATGCCCCGACCTTACATGCGAGGTCCATACAGAATATAGAATAATGTATCGTATATGACAAGATAACTTACTTATTTCACTTTCCTCAGCAAATATCTCCTACTCCCTAGCCTTTTTTATTATCTTTACAATCCTGGGAATCTAGGTCTTATGGGTCAGGTTATTTATACACTTCAACAATGACTTTTACATATCTATTGAGCTAGCTAACCCACTATCTTGTGACAGAAAGAGGGCATGGTATTGTGCCAATTGAGGGATCAATTCAGAATTAGAAATTATGCTTTTCTGGACCAACGTCGACGTTGAAAATTAGGACCGTGGTGTATGCAATGCAATGCACCCACACTGTTTATGTACAGACTAATACAGGTGGCTGTCTTAATGCAGTATATGCCTGTGTTTTATGATTTTACTAGGGCTAACGGACACTAGTCATTTGAACATTTCTTTGAGTGAACAGAGAGTTGAGGAGCCTTCTTGCTAATATATATTTTTCTTTTGACTATGACAAAGCTTCTGTAATCCAGCCAGTAGCTACGCTAACTTTACTGCTATTAGTGTTAGCCTATAATCTCGCACAGCCAGACCTCTGTCTTATCAACAGAGAAGTATGGAGAAAATAGGTTAAAAAAATGGCTTTTGGAAATCCTCTAGCAGGATTGTGCCAAAAAGTATGGCTGCTACGAGAATAAGGTCAAGCATCTCTAAATCTTACAGCTTGTAAGTGCACCATAATTATTTTGAATTGTTGCAATCAATCATTTCCTAAGAGTGAGTGTCATTTCTTTCAATTGAAGGTCACTCAGATTTGGATCAGGACAATTCACTGTATGCTATTATTATTTCCTCTCTGTGGTCATAAATACTGATCATTGCTTTTCTCTAATTTGATTACTCATGCCAGTTTTGTCGTGGCTGATGGGTGATCTAATGGAACTATTCTGAATACTCACTGGAGAGTGTGTTTCAACTAGAATCTGAGCTGTAGACCAGACACAGCTAATTAGGTTAGTCAAACAACATGTGCACTATAGATAGAGGGGGAAGACGACAAAGACGTGGAGCTGGAAGACGAGACAGAGAGAAGAGGGACGGATAATAAAACCAGGAGAGAAAGAAGTAGAGAAAGAGAAGAGAGATGGAAGAGAGAGGCAGGACCCAGAGGAATAACTTAGGAAAGAATAATACTGCCGGCTCATAAATCATTTAATTTCTTCTTTTTCTTCCCTCCTGACAAAACTTCTCACTCCTCTGCCATCCTGCTGCTCTCGGGCTGCCAAATACCAGAGTCCCACTTGGAACGTCACATAATTACATCAGTTACAATAACGATCTGTGACATTTTACTGTATATTGTAGATGTCTGGATTCCTACTTTCTTTCACCCAATTGGTGATTGAACCTGTACCCAGTCCATGACTGCTTTCTCCCTTCAAGTCTCATGTTTTACCAGTGAGACTCACAGTCTGTTGTCTTCACTGGCAAGTAAAAATATCACATTGTCACACTATCAAAGAAAACAAAATTTGGAATTGCAGTTCCATGATAAGCAGTAATTACAGTAGTTTACTGGTGTCCAGGTCTTTCGAGGAAAGTCCTCAAAGGAACTAATGCACTTTGTTTGCTTGGGATACAAAGAAGAAGAAGCTCGGGATCAGGCAGAGATGGACACCTTGCTAGAACAAAAAGCTCAAACTACAAAAACACAAACTTGATCAAGAGACAGTATTGTCTACACAGGTGACTGACAAATGATTCCTGAAAAGTGTTAAAACGCCGCAACACTGAGTGCCTATCAAAGACATTGCCAACATACCAGAGTTTACTAAGTTAGAAATAATTTGGTGTCAGCACTAGGGTTTCTCAAAGACGCACATAAATTCACACACACGTATTTCTTGTGCATGTGTGCCTTAAATCTAACCAGTTTTGTGTTCCAGTTTCTTTTTTGTTCCTAGATGACAGTAACACCAGGGGAGTGTTTATCCCAAACACTTAGTACCAAGCGCAGAGAGGAGAAACCACAACATGACCTGGTATGGCTGACCTGTTCTGGTGACCACCTCATCTTTAAACTAATGAACTAAAGACAATACACACACACAGATCAGCAAAGAACAAATTCACACACATATTTCTCTCAGGTCTTCACGTGAGTAGTTCACAAAGAGACTCACAAATCGGAAACCTGCATCTGTCCGTCCCAAGTCTGTTAAATGCATATTAGGATACACTTGTTCTAACTCAATCAGAATAATATGATAATAATAATAACCTAAAACCAAGTCTCAAACCTAAATGGATAATCTTGCCGGAACCACCTTTTTGCCTCCAGATGACAGTTAAGCCCCCACATTGTGACTTTATAAGCAGATTAACAGATCTTTGGCCTCATAGTGAATTAGAAAGTCCATACAACATGCCAAACTTCAACCCACAGTGGTAAAGTGGTAACTGAAAAGTTGGGTAAACAATATATGGCATAACGTAACTAAAGTTTACTATAGAATTTAATTAAAGTCTGCTAAAAGTTGGTGAGAATAATAAAATTGAATTTAAACATATTTTTCTTATACTGAATAGCTCAGATTACAGAGGATGACATGAAATGTCCTACTTTGTGTACAATTTCTCTAACTTTGATACAGTGTTGGAACAGATACAGTATCAGCATCAGTAGCACTTCAAAAGTAAGACTCATTGTCAAAAGAAAAATATATTTTATAATATACACTCTATGTTTTTGTGTATACACATATCTTAACCCTAAATTTTCAATCTTAAGTATAGAAATACAAGAACACAGAGGCCTCAGTATCTGGTTCTCAGGCAGATAATCAGACAGATCAGTGTGAGAGGTACACCATTCACACTGCTCCCCACATTCACCCTGCCTAATTAATTAACACACTTAACGAGTTCATAGTTAACGAGTTCAGCCTGAACACTGCCACTAATTGGCCATGTCAAACTGCATGTGTCCCATGCTAATTGTGTCTTTGATTGGGGCTTCATAGAGTTAATTAGCCAATTAACCACTTCGGTCTGCCAGTTTGGTCTCACTGTGGCTGACACTGGCAAACAGACAGTGGTGTATTCTCTGTTCTTCCAAAGATGTGTGTTGCCATCATATCACCAGCTTAGAGGTTGAGCAAAACCTCTAAAACACCTGTAACAGAGAAACAGCTAAATCTTCACTCGCATGGTGTAATAAATGAGAGAGCTGTTTTAATAATGTATAGGAGAGAGAGTAAAGAGTAATGGGAAGGAAAAGGGAAGGGATAGGTCAAAAGGTTAGAGAAGAAGTTCTTGTTCTATAAGGTCAGCAGTTTAAATTTTCACACCAGCAGCAAACTTCTGAGAGCAAAACATAAAAACGTTTCCATTTGTTCTCACGTAAACATTATCAAGATTCCTTATTGAAACCAAATGGGACAGCTAGAAGCCAGCATAGCCCAACTGTCCCTCTGGTCCCCATAAGGAATGCTAACAATGAGAGCAAGCCTTTGTAGGCAAACTGACAGTCAACTGTAGATACTTGTGGCCACAAGTGTCACGATGTAGAAACACATTGTGAAATGTGTGTAATCTCTTTCATGCTGAACACACCCCTGTTAAGAATTCTTCCGGTATTTCCACTTCATATTTCTGTGGTCGATTTTTCAGCACAATATCCCGAAATGAATTAAAATATAAAATTTGTGCATGAACAGTGTCAACAAACAGTACAAAATAATTATATCAACAACACGTGACAATGAAATATCTTGTCACATATTGGTTGGCATTTTTGGGTGCTTATAATACCTTGAGAAAATTCATGTGAGAGAGGTTTTCAAGATTTTCTTTCTTAAAAATAAAATTAAAACCCAAACCAACCTTTACTACAATAATTTCATCTCCATAATTGTAATTAAGATTAACACGTGGAAATGATGTGTCCTCGGCATTGTACTGTCATATAATCCTTAACTATCATCCATAGTCCTTTCATAATGAAGTAAGGTAGTCTCAGTAGTCTGCCCTCTCAGCACTGGGTCGATATTTCGGTGGCTGTACACCTTTCAAGACATTTTATGACAGTGTATTCGTTAATAAATGATTCCTTTTGGGTTAGGGTTAGGGTCAGCAGTACTCAGCAAGCATGCATTAAAAAGTGACTGTAAAAACAACATCAAAAACAAAATCATGGTCCTAAGTTCACTACGGCAAAAAAAATAATTTCTTTAACAAGAATCAACAGATTTGGATTTCAGAATACTTAAGAAAATGACAGATGGGACTGGTTACAAATCCAAGGCAGCTTTGGCTCATTTCCTACAGTGAGAACATGTCTGAACTATTGTCATCTTCTGAGAAGGTACACCATGTGAGATGTGACCCAGGAGCGTGATGAATTAGGAGCAAATACACAACTGTCTATGCTTAAAGGGATTAACAGAACACTGCTACTTTGGCAAATGTGCAACATTCAGCTTGTGGCAAAATTACATGTTCTGAGTATGTATTTGATTTAACTTGAGCATAATGTGTATACTCACTAGCTGGTGCAGCTAACAATGCTAGCCATGGGAAATGCTCTGTATTCATTTATTCTGCATATGCCTTGCAGTTTCCCTAGCTGGTATACTTTAAAACAAATCTACAGTAATACATTGCAACATAACTCTAAAACTGCTGTTAAGGTTTCTCCAAACAATTCCTTTTGGCAATGCAGCCAGATTCAAGTAGTAAGTATTAGCAGTAAAAAGTGAAACCTGTACCTGTAAACAGCTGTAACATACTGTACTTACTGTAGCTCATCATCCTCTCAGAAGAACTATCATATAATCCGGGATTTGAGACCACTTAGGAAGATGACAGATGGGATTGGTAACAAATCCCCTTATCCTTTGCTAAATTCATTGCCATAAGTGTCGACATGTCTGAAGTCTTGTGGTGAGAAAAGAAGTTACAGCAAAGAGAGATTTGACGCAGGAGTTTTGTGAATTAGACAAAAACATGCTCTCCATGCCTCAAAGATGATCAGTCAGTGTTGTACACTAGAATATTCATACTGCAATGCAACATTATTGAAATTCACTAACAATACAGGGTGTTTGCTGTCAGCAGTTTGGGAATATGGGGGGAGGTGTACTGTAGATGAGCATGTGTTTAAAGATAAAGTCACCTTAGTCATTTACTCTGAAGGGATCTGAAATCCCCTGCTAGTTCTTGCATACATGGAGTGCACAAACAGACAGATATAAACTAAATAAAGCTACATATGAACAGTTGCTGAGGAATGCAAGACACACACCAACAGTGGTAAGCAGCAAAAAGGCAATAGGCTTCACTGTGTGTGGCGCTGTCATAGTGGAATGATTCACACACACACGCAGGGGAACGAATTAGAGGATATTGGGTGTCACATCTACCCCCCCTTCTCTCTCTCTCTCTCTCTCTCTCTCTCTCTCTCTCTCTCTGTCTGTCTGTCTCTCTGTGTGTGTCAAAGAGAGTAGAGGTAGTACAAATGCTTACTCTACAGTAAAACAAGCGAAATAGAGAGTGTGAGACAGAGAGCCAGATCATGAGACAGACTGACAGTTTAATTGGCCAAGAGAAGAGAAGAGTGTGAACGTGTGAGTGAGAGAGCAGTGAGAGAGGGAGAGAGAGGGGAAGAGAGAGCGCGCCAACAATGGTGTGTATGGGAGTTTTTCATGGGAGAAAGAATGCAGTTAGGAATTCTTTTAATTGTCCAAACTCCGCCTCAATGCTCAGCCCACTCACCCGTCCTAGGACTCACACACACACACTGTAGATACATACACATACCAGTCATTCTGTCGGCACAATGGTCCTTTGCCAACCTCCATAGGATTCCATCTCTCGTTGCTTTTCCTGGCCAACCTGCACTCTCACTCTTAACAAAAATGACTTAATGAAATATTTTTCCATGGCCACGTCCAAGTCTAGTCAAACTGATTTGTGTAACTCTCCTAACACAGCAAGCTCATCAAAGGGCACAGGAAAGACAACAGAAATGTGACTTGTTTTTTTGGCTTACTGCTATTCTTCCTTTATGTAAAACAAAGTTGTTTTGTTTGTTTTTGTTTATTTCAGTATTGTTTGGTAATGCTATAGCATTGTTTAGCAATTTATATTCAGTATAGTTTAATTAGTAAGTCTTTATAGTTATTAGCTGGGAAATTGTTTTGCAATTTCCTTAATCATGCTTATGCATGTGCTTGTAGAGCAGAAGAACAAAACGGGACCTGCTCATCAAACAATACTCCATAGTGCCCCAAGTGGTCAAAAACTCCACAGGGTACCTTTAATAAGTTTTAGTGGCACAAACATAAAATGTTAATAGACTGTCAGTAGTTTTTTTATGATAATGTCTCAAAGGTAGTGTGATGAGGATTAATTCCTGTTAAAAAAAAAACATCACCATCTTTAATCAACTTTAAACAACAACCTCAATGTTGATTAAAGCTGTCAGCTGGCTCTGATCAGCCGTCACACAGTAGCGCTGCAGTGTGGTAACTGCTTAGTTTCTCTATAACATTTAGCCCTTCCTGTAGTTTATCTTGGCCTCCCTTTCTGTTCACAGCTGTCCTCCTCAAAAGCTGCCCTTGGGGTAGGATTCACTGTGCCCAGGTGTGTGCCTCTGAGTGTGTGTGTGTGTACTATGTATAGAGTTACAGAGGGGCCCCTGAGTACAGCTGTCTCAGATCTGGGTGAATCAATGAAATGCAACACTGGCAGATAGCTGACAATTTCTGTTGACACACTGTCATTATAGACTTAGCTTAATACTGAGCAGAGCACATCCATTTAATAATAACATTTACTGTTTTCAAGATACAGTTTGACATAAATTAAGTGAAAATCTAATGGAAGCACACATACTTATGCGTCTGTATGACATACATTGAAAGATACTGGTCCATTATACAAATACATGCACATGCACACACACACACACACACACACACACACACACACACACACACACATAATACAGACACAGAGGCGAAAGTCACAGAAACTTGACATCAGATGTCACCTTGTGATGTCTCTCCCTCCTTTGTGTCTGTCTCTTTTCCATTTTCTGCCATACCCCCACTCCTCTATCTCTCTTGCTTTGTCGCTCAAGTTCGTGTTTCAAAGGAGGAAATTACCTTATTCATACACAAGACACACAATACCAACAAACCATCAGTCATGCCCTACAGCGCTGCTTTTCCCTCCCCATCTCGAAACCTCCGCTCTCTTCCATAATGAGAAGAGCTCTGCTGCTGCTTGGCGCTGCTCACCGACAGCAGCTGAGAGGAGGAATTAAGTTTTTTTAAGAGTGGAGGAGAGACAACCTAAACAAAGCAAGGACATTCAGAGGGGAAAGTGGTGTTTCAGAGTTAAATAAACTGCCCTTTTCATCAGTTCTTCCCTATGTTTCGCCCACTTTTTCTTCTTCTCCTCCTCCTCTCCACATCTCTTTCTTCTATTCTTGCCTCTCCTCGTCTCTTCTTCATGTACTTCTGTCTTGTCTTTTCCTCTCCTCTTACTTGTTCTTGGTGCTTTTATTATTTAGCACCTGTCGACCGTAGAACAGAAAATCTTGTCATGCGAACCATCTGACGTAGAAACACACACACACACACACACACACACACAAAAGCGTTAGTCCTGACAGAACCACACACTGCTGACGCACGCAGACCTGCATACACATGGTTCTAGATACTGTATACACACACACGTACGCACTCCTGATGCACATTAGCTAATGTGGAAAGACGGCTGGGCTGAATTACCACTACACCTAATGACTATTTCATGTCATGATGAGAGGAAGAGCAGAGAAGAGGACAAGAGGCCAGAAACTGAATACAGAGTTGGATTCAGCAGATTTGACTCTGCCTACTTCCTTTCCTTTTCATCCGTCTTTCTTTGTCTCTTGTCATAATAAATTGATCAATTTGATTGATAAATTGAACAGTTTATGGATGGACTTAATTTTTTTTCAAGGAGGTTGACTGACAGGCTTGATGGTTGGTTTTGCCAAATCAGATACAAACTAACAATGATTAAGTCTTAAATCAAGGTCTACGGTTTAAACCAAATCAAAATTTTGAAGTGGATTAAACCAATAAAATCAGTTTTAAGCTTCTGTTTGGATTCAATCGGATTCCTAACTAAGGATTAATGCTTATAACCGTGACATAAAGTGGTTTAAATTTTGAAACTGTCAACAAAACTTTGATCAACAATAGATTCTTCACAGAAAAATGAGAGACACACCTGGTGCACCCAAATTCTACGAAGTAAAATATCTTTTTAGTCATTACTTTTAAGTTCATCTAACAGCTGTTTTCACATCCTGTCTCACCTAGATACTTGCCACACTGTTTTGCCTACAGTAGGCTTTGTGCAAGAACTTATTTATTATCCTGTCCACTATCACCTTTTTCTTATTCTCCATTAATTGAAGTGCAGGGTTCCTAATGATTAATTTTTAATGAGACATTTTCTCATTGACTACACAGTACAATTTTTTTTGTTGTGTCTGATGTTCATTTGTTTATTTTTTTGTGGATGCAGCATACCATTTCTAAGCACCTCAGTGTGCTCATTTGTTACACTCTCTGTCTATTTTTGTTTTTTGTTTGTTTTTTTGTTGTAATTGTTATTTGTGCCTACGTAAAAAATTAATGTTTTGATATTTCTATCTGACACTGAGATTAGACAAGTTACACCTTGGACTGAGCTCATAATGTAGTGTAAATACAATTAACGCAACTTCCACTTCCTGTTAGATAATGTCTTTGTTTTATGGTACATTAATTCACAATAAATCAAAATAAAGTAAGAGTGATGCGGACTGACTGCAATGCGACAATTCATTTATATAGTCTCAGTCTGCGTCTGCAGACAGGCCACAGCAGCAGAGGGTTTTTCTGAACCAACTGAAGAAGCTTTGGATTACACTCTTCATTTCAACCTCACCTGAGGTGAGGCAGGCTGATTGTCAGGTCATCCTGCGCTGCAGTTATGACAAGAGGTTCATCATGGGGAATTGGAAGAGCTTGTGGAGCCAGAGTCACTGCAGTGTCTGGTTCTCTGCTGGGCTCCTTGCTCACATCCTCAACATTCAGAACTGAAGTAATGACTGGGGCTTCAGCAGGGGGAGTCATGGGAAGTGGTGTATTGGAGTGAACCCAGTTGTTTATGATGATACTTTTTGCTACCATACAGATTGAAAACAAATATATATATTGATACTTGAAGATAATCATGTAGATCTCCAAGAATACATGTTTGGGTTATTTTGGTGTAAGATGGTGGTTTGAAATTCCCAGCCATATAGTTCTTTAATTGTGTTGCATTCCCGCAGAAGGTGTAATGAAGATGCTTCAGTAGCACCGCTTTTTGGACAATTGCTATTTTCACACATACCCACAATTTTTCCATTCATCTATCCATGAGATTTCATCTGCTTTCACATCAAGATTTCTGGATCATTTCGGAGCACAGTGGTCTCACTGAATGTTACTGTAAGTACAACTGCTTAGTCCAATTTTAATTTTACTTGTAATGTGACTATAAAATATGTTTTTGAGTTTATGTTTGCTGACATTTACCTTTTCTATGTTTACATGGCGTGCTGCAAGGCAATATACACTAATTCAGATATTCCACTGCAGCGTTTTCAAGCCTAATGTATCTTGGTGACAGTGTTGCAGAGATGAACTCACAACTTTACATTCCTTACAGAGTTCATGAATAACAGGACCTCACATAAAGCTCACTGAGAGATCATAACACACAGCATGGGATGGAAGTGGCTTTACATTTACACCCTACAGTTCATAGGCTTTCAGAGAGGTCTTGCTTACTTGGCTAATAATTGTGGAAGTGAGCATCAACATGTCAGTGTGTAGTTATACCCTACTGTTAAACCTCCATTGCCGCACAGAAGCCCTGAAGGACTGATGACAGGGTTTGAGGACAGTGTGTGTGTGTGTGTGTGTGTGTGTGTGTGTGTGTGTGTGTGTTTGTGTGTGTGTATGTAGAGAGAGACAGAGACAGTTTCTGAAACTGTAAGGATGCTTGTATGTGTGTGATAATGTGTGTTTGTGTGTGTGACAGGGATGGTGAGAATCTCGTTATTTTCCTATCTTCCTGTGTAAAGCCTCCTAATTCCACCTCACCTTCAACACTGCATAACCGCTCAAGGTGATAGGACAGGACAGCTCTAGTCCAAACTCGCACACTCACACACGCACATCTACACAAATTGAGAGTGCAATAAAAAATAGGTTTGGTTTTAGGGTTAAGGTTGGAAGGTTAGGGTAAGGGTTGGGGGCATGTACTGTAGTGGTTAAGGTTATGGAATGGTAAGCCGCTAGGGAAATGTGAAGTTAATAAAATGACCGTCTTGTGTTCAGCGCATATTTACATGTACATACGCAAGATTGATTAAAAGTCCACTGTCACACTCCTGATTCCAGCATTAACACCTTGGTTAAACTGTTTAAAAGCCTTTGTGACCTTAACTGTCACTGACATTTTGTGGCCATTTTTAGCCATCGCAAATTGCAATGTCATACCCAGCAATCATCTGACTGACACTGGTTTTAGCTGTTGTTTGCTACCAATTTTAAACTATTAAACATAATAACAAGTTTCAAAAGAAGTTTTGAACAAAATCAGTAATCTATACAATGAAATGAACAGTGAATCCTTTTCTAAATAAAAAGCATTGATAAAAAGCACACACATAGTGATTTTACATGTTCAGCATGAGATTTACATGCACATATAGATTCATACAGTAAGAGCTTACTGAAAGTATAAGCACTCCCAGCTTTAGGTATAAGTATACATAATTTTTGTGTGTAGAGTGAAGGTGTGTCCATGTATGTAGGTGAGACCAACTGTTTTTCAGCATGTCACAGCCTGCTCTTTTCTTTCCTCCACTTATATTGCCAGCACACAGACTTAACTCCCCGCAGAATGCTGGTCACTAATAATGTCTCTGGCTTTCATCTATCACCATTACTGTCAAAAGACAGACAGAGTCATACAGTACATGCACACAAACCAATACACACTCAAACACACACAATCATAACACCAAATACAGATGCTTTTCAGGAATTAAGAAAAGCTTTGTTCTCTGCGGCCATTTGTGCATTTTTTTTGGGTTACAACTTAAGGATTTCCACTAACTATATAATGATGTTTTCATTGACCACATGTTGAGATGCATCTAGATGTCAAATGCACAGTGCTGCCTCATAACCTCCCTTTTCTATCCTTGTTCCGTGCCCCAACCATTCTCGTAACTCTTTCCATCCATCTTTCATTATGAGAAAAAAGACATGTATGACAAGGGACGACCTGCTGCAGCACATTTCACATTTATCCATGACTGTCTTCAAAAACTATTCCTCACTCTTACATTCACTTCTGAATGTATTCATCCTCCCTCCCTCATTCTCCTCTACCACCTCTGATTCTCCTTTTCTCTCTTTCTCCTCTTCCTCCTTCCCTGCTTCTGCTCTTTGTACAACTGTCAGCAGTCGTATTCACCATCTAAGTAATCAATCAAATGTATTGTCCCACATCACAAACATGCATTCAAATTCACGCAGTTTATAAACGTATGTATGTGCACATTCTAATGTATATATATGCATTATGCAGGAACAGACTCTTCCTCTTTAATCAACATGAGAATTCACATTCTAGGTGGTCATCAAAAGACACACACACACACACAAAACCACAGCTAATGAGGGGTACAGTGAGCAGTATATAAGCATATGGAGTCTGAAGCATGAAAGACTTTGCTGTTTGAAGCCCCCTCACCCACACATAAGACACCAGCCAATTCTCTTCATAGTTCCAGTTTATAATCATTGGTCACATCAAAGACCGTCAGCTCTATATTTGAGGATGGTACTTTTTCATTCCTGCCAATAAAAACAAGTTTGAATTTCTATCTAACTTCAATGTGTTTGTAGTCCATCGCCACTTATTTGAGATATTTAATGGCATTTCTGGCCATTATAGCAACATAAGATGTGAGAGTGAGGGAGAAGGCTTGTGACACAACTTACAGAAACTGTTGACTTGTATGTAGACATTTTATTTATGTTGTTGGTCATTGGTTCTTTTTATATACGTATATTGTATAAAGTATATATACACCTGTTTTTTTCACATATTTGTGTACAAAATAGTCCTGTTTATTAATTAACTTTATTTGTTCAGCTTTGTTGTCCTTGTTCTTAGCTGTTATGTCTACCCCTGTGTAAGTACATTTCAGTCAAATTCCTTGTACAGTATGTGTACCCATACTTAGCCATTAAAGTTGACTTTGATTCTGATTCTGACAAATGTCTCAGATGGGACAGTAAGCAGCCACATCCTTAACATGCCTGAATATGTTTTTAAACTTGAACTCAGTTTAGCTGAAAAATAAAAGGAAGATGGGGTCAATAAAGGGTTACTTGAAAACAACATTGGAATTGTTCCTTATGGTGTCAGTGGGGCAGTACCCTAAGTGCATTATGGTACAATTTTGAGTAAATCCATTTGTATCTTTCATCTTTCATCATCCTTAATCAAATTTAAACCACTTACCTGGGTCCGAGTCATGGCAGTAGATGGCGAAGCAAAGTTGTTTAGACTCCCTAGACTCTACCTCCAGCTCCTCCTGGGGGATCACAAGGCGTTCGAATGTCAGATGAGGCATAAAATCTCTCCAGCGTGTTCCGCCACACATGCCCACAGTTCGTCCACAGAGAGGCATAGTATCTTAATCAGATGCTAAACCACCTCAATGGTCTCCTTTCAATGAGAAGGGTGAGCCCAGATGTACTAATGCCATGTATACCTTTTAAAATACAATCATTTATCATTAGGATTGAAAAAAACAGTGTCCAGCTTTTTTTGTTGCATTTTTCCTTTTTTTGTCTCAGTTTGATGTGGCCACTTAAACACAGTCCATGTTGCTGCTGAGGGCCATGTGGACAGATGGACACTGCGTGAACAGACCGACCAGTAGAAGTGGTAGTGCTAAAGCAAGGACATGCTCCCTCACTGGCTTCCCACCCAGGAACAGTACCAGTCAGTTATGTCAAAAGAACCGCTTCTGGAATTGAGTTGTGATCAAGTGTAAATTTTCCTGCGCCACCTGATGATGAAACTGTACCTTTCTGATATTAATTTTTGTTTTTTAAACATCCAAAAACTACCTTTGTGTACCTTTATGGTGGATCAAAAAGTAAAGGCATCTGGGGCCCGTTATGTTTCCGTTATGGTACATCTGTGAAAAATTAAATGCAAAAATGTACTTCTCCTGTACGTCTGTTTGAATGTAGAAAAAAAGGAAATCTGTATAAAAAGGTACACGCTATCAGTCTAACCATCTCTCAATTTAAAAATAGGGATGCCTTTTCCACTCTTATACAAATGTGAAAAACAGACCTGAAATCTTTCCACATACTATACTGTAGGTAACAACTCTCTTCGTGTCAAATGTCTTTTCCACAAGACCAGCCGACCCAGAGCCTCCAGCTAAAATACCTTATCTGTCCATCTGAAAATGCCATTTTACTGATAGCCACAGCTACTGCTACATACCAAACATGCTTCTTACACAGAATCTGTCATGATGCCTGACTCGTGCTGTGCTGCTGTGTCCTCCTTAGGTCAATGGTTTTGAGTTTACTTCACCTCTCTTTTGTAGAAATATTAACACACAACACCTTAAATGTTTTTCTTAAGTATTGCACTCTTTCAGTCTCTCAGAAAACACACGCACACACAGATGCACACATTTTAACCATTTAAATCATATGTAGTGGATTTGTGATGCATGCACAGACACACAAAGAACCTGTTCAGATGTCCACCAATGCATTCAAACAGACAAAACAGTATAGTATAAATTGAGGCAGCAGTAGCTCAATCTCCAATTCCCAATCTGAGTAAGTTGGAGACTTTTTAGATTATTTCTTCTGATTCTGAAGTATGATACAATCAATAACAAAATGTCTTTGTTCTCCATCTGTCTGCTTGTTAGTGGGATGAGGCTCGGTTTATGGACACACATGTGTAAAGAAACACACACATACACAAACACACACACATTGAGGCACGCCCATCATAGTCCCCAGGTGCAGTTTGTGGAGATGGAGGCTCTCTGAAGGTGAACCCCATGGTGAGAAAAGGCGAGGTGCTGTGCTCTGTGAGTGTGTGTGTATCTGTCCTTTCATCTATTCAGTTGTCTATTATGTCTGTATTTGGGGCTAGCATTCATGTAGACAGCCAGCTAAAGAAAAAAAAAGGAAGACAGAAAGAAAGAGAGATATAAGAAAGATAAATACTGTATACTTGAAAATGTAAGTTGAACTGTAAAAAATGAAGAAAATATAAAACTAAAAACAAACGAAACACGGGATAGATTGATAGAGACCGAGGGCTTGAAGGGAAGGGGGTTGAAGGATGCAGGGATGTAGCTTTTATCTGGAGGAGGGGAAGCCAAATTAGAAATGTGGCATGATCCCCCCCTCCTGGGACTGAGTCAATTAGCCTGCCTGGAGGAGCTGACAAGAGGTTGGGGCTGGGGGATGGTGTCGGTAGAGAGGGTGGTGGTGGTGGTAGGTGGGGGGACTACTGGTTGAGAGGCCAAGGGCGTAGGCAGGAGGGTTTTTTATTTTCTCTCAGTCTATCACCAGTCAGATGCAGCAGTGTGTCCTGGGCATTGTCAAAAGAGTAAGGAATTGTGCTGCAGGGATTAGCCTGTTTTTAATAAGCCATTAAACAGAAATGTAGCAAAAACAATTTTGATAATCAAAAGTTAATTATCAAGCAAATATGTCAAACATTTGTGTCTGTGGCTCAGCAGGTACAGCAGGTTGTCCACTAATCACAGGGTTGGTTGTTCGATCCTCAGCCCCTCCTATCTAAATGTCAAATTGTCCGCTTGGGCAAGTTACTGAACCCCAAGTTGCTCTTGATGGCCAGGCCAAGACCATTCGCGGGAGCTCTTTGCCATCTGCATATGAATGGGTGAATGAGAGGCAAAATGTAAAGCATTTTGCATAAAAGTCCTATATAGATGCAGTCAATTTACCATTTGCTGCAAGCTTCTCAAATGTTTAGAAATTGAGAAGTTTATGTCATTGTAAATTGAACTCTTATGGGACAAGCAGTATGAAGGCATTACCTTTGGCTTTTTGAAATTGTGATTGAAATTTTCACATTTTTCATTTTTTATTTTGTGTTTCATATGCCAAACAATTAATCAATTAATCAAAATTAAAAGAAACATGAATCAATGATGAAAAAATTGTTAGCTCTAGCCCTAGGGCATCCTGGTCACCTGTGTGGCCATAAGTCATTATGCTCTTTGGTATTTTTCAGAACCTGCCACTCATCCTCAATATTTTCTATTCCTCCTTACTGCAAATTGTCCAGCAAAACACAAATAATAATAACAAAAATATTAATTATTCACTTTTTTTTCTTTTACCATTGCTTTCCTCTTAAATCGGTTCCAAGCGAGTCGAGGCAAGCCTAGCTGTACTATGCCGTGGAAACACAGGAAAAGGCAATGGAATGAAGGGGTGTTGGTGCAGCTGACAGAAGCAGTACTGCAGAATTTAACAAGAATGGAGGGAGAGAGGATGGTGAGAGGCTAGAAGTGCTGGCAAAATGCCATTCTCTTACCAAGCAGCTCATGCATGGACCAGATCAATCATTACTGTACCAAATCACTACTGGCAATACAGCTTAGCCTTGGCCATAAATTGGCATCAAACTAAGACTATTAATAATGAAAATAATTTAGAAACAGTGCTGAAAAACACACCCTTGCAATAAATGTGCACTCCAAAAAATTTTTTCTCCTTGTTTTTTTATAACTCTCTTTCTTTTTCTAACTGTGATCCTGAGCAGCTGCAGAACAGCGGTAAGCAGGATTACAGGTGGTGAGAAGAGAGGAAGATCAGGAGGGAGTGAGGGCAAAGAGGGAGGAAAAGGAGGGGGAAATAAGGGGGTATATGAAGGAGAGGGATGGAAAGAAGGAGGAACAGGCCAGGGAAGGGAAGGAGGAGGTGAGGGAGGGTGAATGCAGAGGAGTTGAGAATTCTTAAAGAGGGTGGAGGGATGAGGTGAAGGAAATGAAAAGGAGAAAGGGAATAAGAGAGAAAAAAGTAGAAAACACTGACAAAGGAATGAGGAAGAGAAAAGGGTTCTGCCTCAAACTACCAATCAATGACCCACTTTTAAATCAAATACCGACATCAGGACTGTTTATAATGTTAAAACATACATCTGGTGGATACTAGAAAACCAGCTTTCTTATGGGTGTGCAACTTCGGCCTCTCCAGTGGTCTTCTCATTATAGCATGCTGGTCCCAGCCAAACCAGCCTGACAGAGATAGAGGAGGTGTGAGGGAACTCAGCAGAAAAATCCCTCCCAGTGTGTGTATGTTTATGAGTTTACCAAATGAGATATCAGACAGTCCCTGTGTGTGGTATCATCACCAGTAGCAGCGGAAGGTGCAATTTGACTTGAGTGACAGGTTAAAGAGGGAAGGGGAAGGAGAGAAGGCTGCACTGCATGCACTCAGTAGCGTGTCACCAGGCAGGCCTGTGTCTCCTTCCTTATCTGACAGGCACACTGCAGAACAGCAAAATCCCCTGCATAAGCCCCTCGAGCACTCCTCTGGGACATGGTGTGTGTGTGTGTGTGTGTGTGTGTGTGTGTGTGTGTGTGTTTGTGTGTGTGTATGTAGAGAGAGACAGAGACAGTTTCTGAAACTGTAAGGATGCTTGTATGTGTGTGATAATGTGTGTTTGTGTGTGTGACAGGGATGGTGAGAATCTCGTTATTTTCCTATCTTCCTGTGTAAAGCCTCCTAATTCCACCTCACCTTCAACACTGCATAACCGCTCAAGGTGATAGGACAGGACAGCTCTAGTCCAAACTCGCACACTCACACACGCACATCTACACAAATTGAGAGTGCAATTACAGGTCAGCCTGGCAAAGGAGAGGCTGTTCTGCAACAGCGCTGAACAGACCTGAGCATTCGAGGAGAAAAGAAGAAATTAGGAAGAAGGGTGTGTGCATGTTTGTGTTTGTGTGTGTGTGTGTGCGTGGGTGTGTGTGTGCGTGTGTAAGAAGGGGGAGTGGAGGGTAAGACAGTAGAAGGAAAGAAAAGGTAAGAAGGGGTACACAAAGACAGTGTTGGAGAAATCTTTAGAGGGGAGCAGAGCAGCTTTTAGCCACCTTATGTGCAAAAATGTATTACCAATGAGAAATTTGCAATATATTTTTAGGTAAATAGCATCTATATGATCTAAACTTGAGTTTTAGTTCTTAAATATTATTTATAACTTTTGTTACTTCAAATTGATAAATTAAACCAAAATAGATTCAGTAAGGCATGTGAAAAGACTCAGATTTGATAAATTGCTATTAAACCCTAACCCTATTAACAGTAATAGTGCACGTATATATATCTTCCACTGGAGGAAGATATAGATAGATATAGATAGAGGGGTGTGTGTGGTGAAGGCAGTCGGTATAAACACAAGGAATGAAGAGGAGCATGAGTCTTGTCCAGCTCAAGCAGGGAGTGTGGTCTTGTTGTGTGCCAAAAGAAATAAGTACAAACCTTGTCCACTAAATCATTTTAGTTTTCTATCTTTCTCCTGCAAGACTGTTCCTGTTTTGTACTACACAATGAAGAGAGGGAGAATTCTTTTTACTTTTACTGAAATTTTGTAGTAGAAGTACATTATTGCTATTATTATACTACTATTTGAAGTTTCAGTGACTCTGTGCATTTTAATTTTGGTGAGAAATATGTTCATTTGATAGCAGCCCTATAGAATATGAAGGATTTATAATTTTTTCTCGCTTATTTTGACACGTTTCCCAAATCAAAACAAATTGATTTTGTAAAACTGGCCCTTAGGATTTTAGAATGTCTTAAAGAGCAGTTCATTTATGTACAACAAAGAGAGCGGCTTGACATTTATCATGACATTGAACAGCCTTCAAACCAGCCCAGGGAACAACAACCTGACCACAAACCAGTGATCCCAGTGGTCTAACATCCATGTTACACTTCCATCCATTGACTGCAAACAATTTGCTGATAGTGAACTCAGATCGACCACCCTGTCCTCAGCCTAACCTTTCACTTCAGGCCATCAGCATGTTCAAGTGACCTGCTTTTATCTGATGACATGGAACCACATTATCGTTAACTATCCTTTATCTACAACATCTGTGCAGATATGTAATCCTAATTAACGTCATTCCCATGTTTTGGGTCTCTTGGTTTAATTTGATGGCGTCTAGCTACTGATCCATCAATTATTCTAAATTCACTCCGTCTACACAGACATCAACACTTAGCTTTTCACTTATGTGGAGCCTTAGGTGATTTTATACTGTGAGGAATATTTAGTTTTGCTGTGGTTGGCCAGATATTTCATTTTGTTTACTTAATTTTTGGATGAGATATTTCCTAATTTCATCATAATTTTGATAATTTTTCTCTGTTTTTCTCAGTATTGTTTATGGCCTAACATACTTCAACTAAGTTTTAGAGATGGATCAAGTCAATATTAAAATCGTGCTAAAACTCAGCTACTATATTGGCTCAGGTATTGAAATTTTTCAAACAATACGCCCTAGATGTTTCCTACAGAGAGTTTCTCACTGAATGCCCCTCATCATTTTTTGGTTTATACTGATGACACGTAGTGCTCCTCCTTAAGATTTGACATATTTCTTACTGAAAATCAATATCCTTCTACCTTTAACATTATCTTGCTTGTCCTTACACGTGTCCAATTTTGGCTCCACTGCTCTTTCATATTCTAAGAAATCTGCCACGCAGATTTTTGTGCAGCTTCCTCATTTTCTCTGTTATCTCTTAAGGCCTCTTTGCCTTAAAAGTTTGAGCGTGAACATCAGTTAAGGTGTTATCTACACTTTTATCTGTGCTACAGTTCTAACATCCTTTATATACCTTCTTAACACAGTGATGAGTTAGGGAAACTATCTTTGCTGACCTCAGGTTCAACTCTTTTGTTATCCACCCATCCATGTGTTTAGGTTATCTACACATATCAAATGACATCTTGAAAACATGAGATTTATTATCTTTCACAGTGTCTCCTACACAGTCAAAATTCTTGCCCATGGGTTATCATGCACATGCTTTACTGAATGATTAGATGAAATGTGATGATGTAAGAATCACTAACCGCATTAAAGGTTTAATGACACTTGCTGATGTAACAGGCAAATGAACATATGCACCAAGGCAGTTATATAACTTTAAATATTTAAATCAGGTGATCAATTAATAAATATATAATTTGCAGCATTCTATTCCATTATCTAATATTATGTTCAGTAGTATAACCATGTATTAAGACTAGATTATTTTCAGCATAGTGTATTTGTTTTTTCTCCATTTTGTGCTCCAGAATATTCCGTTATTCCCACTAGAGGACCCAGTTTCCTGTAATGAATAGTGTCTTAAGGAAATAGCTACTTTTAGATGTGTGCAAACATCATATCAGAGCGAAAATCAGTTTCAGTAAAAAATCAAGTTTTTACACATCTGTAAAAGTCAGACTTATCCTTACCCTTAGTGATATGAATGTGAAAACTTCACATTTTGAACATACTGTAAAACAGAAATAATTTATACATAAACCCAAAGCTGCACGCACACATACAGTATAAACACACATTTAGAGAGACGTATTGTACATGGTCTCACATACTGTAACACACACAGAAAATCTGCAGTTGCACACAAACTCTCTCACTCACACACACAACACGCATTCTACCCTTCATTAGCCGCGACTTCCAAATCAAGGGCAAGTATCATGTTTTTTTTGATCAGAAGGATCGAAAAAGAAAACAAAAAATAAATAAATAAATGAAACTGATGAAAGTTTGATGCTAACAGCCTTTTGCTTTTTATTTGAATGAGGGAACAGCCTCCGCTCTCGTCTGTCCCCTCTGGCTATATGGGGAAAAGTCAATATTTCAAGAGAGCAGAGACACTCATTAAATATTTCAAACAAAGGAAAGCTGACATCACTGCCCAGTCTCTCTCTCTCGCTCTCTCTCTCTCTCTCCCTCTCTTTCTCTCTCTCTCTCACACACACACACACACACACACACACACACACACACTGTAACTAGCCTAATCAGTTTCGTACACATAAAGAGAAAAAGGGTAAATTCAGTGGGCAACCAAGGCAGAGCTAACATTGAGAAGATATTTATCCTGTGGTCTACAGACACATTGGATATTGTCCCATACTTTCCTAAATCTTTGTGTTTCTGCTTTACACATTTGTCACCTACTTTCTGCTGACCTGGTAGATATAATAGGCTGTGGAAAGCGTTAAGAGGAAGGTTAATGGGTTTTTCCACTGAGGAAGGGTTGAGATGGGGGTTAATGGGTTTTAAGGTGTGGCAGTGGATCAGTGTATAGTCACCTTAACTATAAAGTTACCTTGGTGGTCGATTCATCACCAGGCAATCAGTGGACCCACCTTGAACCTACAGGAGCAGTTGGGTTAAATAAATGTCCACTTTGCTGCTCTCTGATGTAAAATAATTGAACACAAGAGCAAATGCAACCTGTGACCAGATGGTGAAAGCTATTAGATGTATGCTGTTCTATACACTGTGCCTGTCTGTCTTGGGAAAAATCCTATGACACACAGGAAGGTATGTGTTTTAAATTTGCATCTGTAGCACTGTGTTTGGAATACATACAAGAGTTGGGTAATTAGCATGAGCAGCAATAGCCACCATTGCTGAACAGACAATGCAAAGATGACACCTACAGAAACTCAACAATTTCCAAGATGAAAGATGGAGTACTGGCCCATGTAAATATATTACGAACAATAGATGAGCAATCCAAACATTTCAATCAAAACTGCTCACTTTCTATTCATTTGGTGTCCATTACACATAAATAGTACCTTGATTCACCTCTTGATGGCTTTTAAATATACAGTATACTTAGACATGAACTGAAGTTTCGCCTTTGGCCACTACACCCCAAAATCTCCACACAGTGCAGCACTGTACCAAGAAAGGGGCTTACAGAGGTCCGCTTCCGAAGTGTAGTACAAACACAGACAGAGATTGAATTTTCAATTATTAAAACATTTCTCTGAGGCAGGACTTCTCTGAAGGTAGAAATAATGGCACTGGTTGTGATAAAGAGCTAGTTTTCAGGCACATGCACGTGCATACATGAATGCGCCCGCCTACGTGTAAAAATATACAATCAATACATTTCAATTCATGCAGAGAATTATATTTTAATTAGTATTTAGCCTGGGACAACAAAGAAGCAGAAAAATTATATGTTTCTTTTAATCGCTCTCTGCCAAGAAACAATAAAAATGCCAACGCACAGTGGACAGGCAATGGTTTGCATTACTTTGTTAAACAGACCAGACCTAGGTTGCAACCCATGACAATTATGAACATTCCCACAGCCTAAAATGTTGGCCTTATGGAAAACATAGCAAGATGACTTTTCAACACCTGCTCTAAACACAACACCCAATACCGGCTGCAATTATTACATGACATTACATGACACAACTTAATGCTGTAGTATAAGCATATTATTAATTTCAGGAACCTAAATATAGCCGACAGGAAAATATAAGTTTATACAGAAAAGAAACAGTGGCACCACAAATTATGATATTTTACTGTAGAGCTCCCTCTGAATTTCTCAAATGAGGAGCTTGTGTCTCTTCAAGGGGAGCCGAGCTCCCCATAGCTCCCCTACTTACAATCACTGTCAAGAGGAGGTTTCCATTAAAACCATCAAGACATGTAAGTAAGCTGTAACTAAACTCCACCTCAGTAATATAGATAGAAGATATCACCAAGATGAAAGAAAAAGACCCTTGTGTATGACCACATTACAATTAACACAACACAAGATTACTATCATGTAACACCTTGTTGGACCATCCACTGCACCCAGAACACACCTCACTGCAAAGGTAAATTAAGGGTTAATGTGTGGTTCAATGGTATGGTAATGGAAGGGTTACTGTGCAGGTTAAGGTGGGTTTGGGTTGGAGGGGTTATAAAGAGCAGTGAGGCCCGGGATTACAAGACTGAAAAGGTGAGATGACAGACAAAAAGCACACCTGTGAGCTTGAAAACACGTATACACCCACTCACACACAAAACATTCTGGTGATAACAACGTTTAAAAAAGAGGATGCTGATGCTACAAATAGTATAACAGAGAACAGATATTTAAAGCTTTACAAAGGCAGATGAATTGTTATAAAGAGGATGAGGAAGAAAAAAAGAGAGGGGTGGGAGAAAGGAAAAGAGCAAGGCAGAGTGGCATGGGATAAGCCTCTGTCATTAGTTGTGGGATTTCAACGAAAACCTGCAGAAAAGGCAGAAGTAAATGAGATTAGAGAACAAAAGTGGCAGAGTGTGGCAGGATGGACGGTAGAGGGAGGAGTGTAGGGATGAGGCACACAGTAACTGCAGGTGTAAAAGGACCAAGCACTTCTAATCTTCTGCATGCCCACTGGTTTCTTTATTCATCACTAATTTATGGTCTGTTAAAACTCGCATAATGCTTTATTGTTCTAGTGTAAGCTTCTGAGCCTGCAGTATAACATGTTATGTTCTCAAGCTGAAAACATAACTTCAGTGTTACTTATCAATGCCAACTCAAAAAGAAAGATTCTCTTTAAAAGCAATAATAATTCCCTCTAAATTTGCTTTTTTCCCTCTAAATCTGGTAGAAGTCAGGAAATGAAACATCCAAGACAGACACTCTAATCACATGCACAGAAACTCTTTCTCCTTTCCTGATTTATGAATCACCCACTGATCAAATCCAATTAACAAACTCATCCAAAATGTTCTCACTTGCATATACTCCCTCTAAAAGTCTACTCTTCTTCTGTTCAGCCATGCTATCATGTTACTCAAGGAACTCACCCTAATGATCAACGCAGATATGAAACCACAAATACAGCAGAGCTGAGACACACATTCAGAGCTGCATAATTCCAACACAAACACCTACTGTACACAGGGTATTCCCCAGCTTCAATGTAACTTCAAGAAACTGACATCATTCTACTTTTTTGACTCAGTTATTAAGAACCATTGTATAAATAAATATAATTGGAAACGCAGCATACACATTTCATTCTCACATTTACACTTGCACCCCACAGTCAATAATACAAACTACTTCCTACATCAGTTACTCATCAAATTAAAACCTCTAATAAATCTCTTCTGTAATATGGACATAAATCCTGGCAGAAAAGACAAAGACAGATACTGGAGGCACAGGGATTCTGTCAGAAAATCAATCAAATCTCACCTTCATCAGCAGCTTCCTCTGCCTGTGTCCCGTTTCAGTCCTCAGCCCCTCCTAGTCACTTTGGCAGGTGCCATCATGGTCAAATAGTCCACAGGAAAGGACTGGAAAGGGCTATCCTGTCTCTGTTCTCTGTCTCTCTCTCTTTCTTATACTCCCTCTCAGAGTCCTGTTAAGATTTGTATCACCACGAGCAAAGCAGAATGTGTCTGTGTGTAAGTGTGTGTGTGTGTGTGTGTGTGTGTGTGTGTGTGTGTGTGTGTGTGTGCACAACTCCAAAGGTCCTGGAATTCCTGAGTCCTGCGCTAAAGAGCAAGCGTGGTTGAGCTCCCTCTGTGTCTCTCTCTCTGCGCTCCTTTTCTTTTTCCTCTCCTTCCCGGCCGGGCAGAGAGGAGGGGAAGACAGTCAGGGGGTGGGACGGAAGACAGAAGCTGCTTTCAGCCAACTCTTTCTCTATCTCTTCTTTCTCCCCCTCTTTTCCTTCCTCTGTCCTTTTCCCTGTGTCTCTTTCTTTTTGCCTAACTTTTACGCTCTGTCTTTTGGCTTGTTCTCTGTGACAGATACTCTTGCGCTGCTCAGCAAGGCGTGAAAGCAAAGCTCTCTCTGTCACACACACACACACACACAAACACATAGACACACACTCACAACCTCCTCTTTCTTCCAACGCCACTCCCTCTGTCACAGTCCAGAGGTAAAGTCACTCCCTCGCTGTGTCACCCAGCCGCAGTGTCTTTTTCCTATTATGATTCAACATGCTTTATCCTCAAAGGCTCGGTACTGTGTGGGTCCATGTGTCTGTGTGTTTCTTAGTGATCCAGCAAATCTTTTGGCTGTTCCAGTTGTGATAAGGATCAGGGTGAGACTGGGATAAGGGTGCACTTAACACTTGGATTTAATTTCAGTTTGAAGGTCCTTCACAAAGTTCACACATTCTTTAAATTGTCAACTCATCCATGAGTTCATTGTTGAGCACATAAGCTGTTTATCCTCTCATTCTATTTCCCTTTAAGAAATTTTAGACTTGAAAAATATAGTGATTCAAGTAGTTGAGTTCAAGGTTCAGTGATAATAAAGCCCTCAACCCTGATATCCTTGACTTTTTTACTTCTAATTTACACTTTGACAGAAAAAAAAAAACAAGCTACATTGGTGCATGCAGAACTGATGCAGAACAGATGCAAGGTTTTGGGAGAAGCTTGTGTAAGATTTATCTTGTCTAAATGAAGAGGGGAAAACATTGCTTCAAGCTTGAAAAATTGTGTCTCTGAATCCTGCATCTTCTGGGACAACCTGGGTGGGTTTGATAGCACAACCCATTTCTCCTCTTCAGCCATAAATGTCTCCCAGTTCAAAAGTTTGATCTAGAAAATGGAAGTAAAATAACCACACTTGGCACTGGGGGATACCCATGATCTATTAACAAATGGCAAACCTAATCTTTCTAATCTGCACTTGGCATCTAATGGTATGGTTAAGGTCAGGGAAGTGATACTAGGCTGAAATGGCATGCCCTAATTCCGTAGGAGAGTTATTTACCACAACCCCTTGTAACAGTTTTTTGAGGATCACTCTAATCTGAGGAAAGGTTCAAAATGAGAGACAGGGTGATATATATATATATGTATAATACAACATAAAATAAATACTGTAGGCAGATGTACAGTAATGATAAAATTAATAAACTGTAATGTAGACAGGTTGTGCAGTAATGTAGTAATGTATATGCATCATGACAACCAGTGAGGACAGGTGAAAAACAGGATGTAGACAGGTAGCGCACATATAATACATATATTGTTGCGATAGTTTAACAGCTCGAGAGCTCAAGAGTTCAACAGTCTTATAGCCTGAGGGATGAAGCTGTCCTTGAGCCAGCTCTGTCCTGATGATGTACTGCGCAGTTTTCACCACCCTCTGTAGAGTCTTACAGTTGAGGGCAGTGATGCAGCCGGTCAGGATACCCTCGACTGTGCACCTCTCCCCTCCCTCTCCATCTGCCGATGATGTTCCCATGAGCACTGCACTTAATCCTTAACTATACGAGGAAGCTTCCAGAATGTGAATACTTAACATTGTATACAAACAAAAAAACAGACAGAGGATAGTGATGGATGAAAGAATAAAATAGAGGCAGTGTTTGAGTCCACAGTATATTATCTGCACACCTGTTAATGATTTACTTTTATGACACTCCAGAGCAATGTAATAATATTTATATGAAGGTAAATCCATGAGAGAGACAGACAGACAGAGGGACAGACTGAAACCAAAAGAGACAGATAGAAATAGAAAGTACATACAACAAGGGTGACAACCTACACCTTATGGGACACACCCACACAAAACATAGACTAATTTATTGTATTTATAATAAGGCCCCAGACAGCGGGGCGCGGCACAGTATCAGTGATGCACACACACACACTCGGTCATGTAGACACTGCCGATGGGGAGTTCCACACTCATGCAGGTACACACACACACAAACACCTGCTGAAGGTACGTTCATGTAAGCACAAATGCATGCAAACAAACTCACTCACACAAAACACACACATAAACACACTGTGTGCTGTCTGTCTGGCGTCTAGCTGGCACCATTCAGACGTCCATCTCTAGAGGCCGCAGAGGTAGCCAATCATAACTGCCAGTCAGCAGCTTTCATTATCGCACACATATACACACATGGTAGGTCCTTGGAGACTCCAGACTGGAAGAAGTGTGTATGCATTTGTACGTGTGTGTGTGTGTGTGTGTGTGTGTGTGTATGTGTGTGTGTGTTGACAACTGGAGAGCTCCTTCTGCTTGTGTCTCCCTTGTTACCAGTGAGTAGAATAAAACAGAAGAAATTAGAGCAAAATAGAGCATAATAAGAAAGTAAAATTACAGGAAACAGAAAAAAAACACTACAGTGATATAGTGGTATTAACAGGTGACAGATGTGCCCTCTGTTTGCTGATGATAACTGTCTCTTTCTGCTGTAATCAGTTTTCATCAAGCTGTGCTGACTAAAGATGTATTATATTCTGAAAAGGACAGTTCAACCAGCCTCTCTTTTTTCTGGACTGGAGGTTGTAGCGTTATTATTGTTACTGTACAGCCTCAAGTCAATTTCATTTCTACATTCAGTTTTCTGCAAATCAAACTACTCTGTTTTTCTATCAACCCTCTCCATCCACCCCATAAATCCCATAATTTCCTTTAAGAGACCATACCATTTTTAGGCATGTTTTATTCATAGGGCTCTTTTTTTCATTTTTATTTTAAAAATTAATAAGAAGATCCCGATGGAAATTGGATTTTAAAAATACCATTTGCACTGATGAACCTCATATAAAAACATGCAAAATTTCTGCTAGCCATTTACCATTTTGTTTTAGATGTTTTAAATATTTTCCCACTTTCCAGGGAACAATTAACTCACTTATTTTAGTGCACTATGAACACAAACTTGCTTGAGGTGGCTTTTCTGAGTTACATTATTGTTGCAGACCTTTCTAATAAATTTCCACTTATATGTGAAAATACGCAACTATAACACAGGTAAACGTGCTAACATGAGGTCTACTGTGATGAATTATCAATGTGAAGTGAATGTTTAGTCTATTCAAGGTGATTATCATAGTGCACTGATGTGAATAGCAACCAATGCTACTCAACATTAAGACCGCATTCACATTTGCTCATATGAGCCATGTGGTATCACACCTCATTTGTTTTCTCTTCCACCTCACTGACAAAGATAAACGTGTTGGAAGTCATTTTTCCCATCAGCTCTTCATCAGTTTCACCAAAGGTTTAGGTCCATTTGCATTGGAAAAACATTCCCCTCCCCCTTGTTTGTGTCATGGAGTAACCAAGCAGATTTACCACAAAATATGATCTGTTGATAAGGTCATTACAGGGTGAAAATTGTCTTGGCAGTGGTCTCATTTGTTTATGGAAATTATATCAATGACTTGTTTTTTACAAATAAATATACAACAAACTATATAATAATTATAAAATCAATAAAAAAAAGTAGCATCTTTAAACATCTTGGTTTCCATCATCTTGGTGGGTTTGTTGTTTGTTTAATTCCTTCCTTCCTTCTGTCCTTCTCTTTCTTTCTTTAGCACATGTGCACTTCCAAGCACTGGCTGTGAGAATGAGGGTTTTCACATAAACTGATATCTGACACCAGACACAAAGACTGATAAGCCTGTAAAACACTCTCTGATGTCACAAACCGGACATAAGAATGTAAAAATGTCACGCCGTGCTGACAACATCAACACCTCCACAACTGATCCAGCACATATTTTCCATTTCAACAACAGAAACACACGCAAACGTGAACACTGCAATGCCCACCCGTCCATCGTTTCCCTCTTGTAGCTTGTGAGTACTTGAATCATTTGTTTTTGCTGGTGCCTTTTGAAATTTTGTGGCTTATCATTTATTTATCAGTTATTGATTTGGCACTCCTACTACACCAGCGCACACACACACACACACACACACACATGCTACATTTATCCTCTCTTCCATCTATCCCTATTTCCCTCTACTTTTATGCTCATACACCCCTCAATGCCTGTCTTATTTTCTCCTTCCACAATTACCGTCAACTCCATACATCCACATTACTGTAATTTGTACCTTGTCCCTCACTTTCCCGCCATTTGTTTTCCTTCTTTCTTCTACTCCCCACCAAAGGTTGCCACTGCACCCCTCCCTCCCTCCCTCCCTTCCTCTATCCTTCCGTCTCTATTCTCTGCTTGTTCAAGGCCTCTTTTAACGAAGCCAGTCTCCTCCCAGGTCTCAACAGGCTATTGTCAATACTGATGTCTGGCCTCACACACGCACACACACACAAACACACACTGAGACTCATGGGTGAGCACAAACACAAAAACATGCAGACTCATAAACACGCACCTGAAAGTACACATGGCTCTCTATAAAAGCCTCTGCCTCCTCTGTCCTTTGTCCTGTTCTCTAATCACTTAGTTTAGCCTTTAACACTCCCTCAACACACACACTCACACACACACACAGAAGGAGTGCCAAGTTCACCAGGTTTCCTCCACTGAGCTCTTTTCAGGCCGGTATCCACTGATTTAGATTGACAGGACATTGTAATGCAGAGAAAAGAGCAACATTAACATGTGGTTTGCACATTGTAGTGGTGGAAGATTCCAACTGTGCTAAAATGGAAACTTTGTCCTTAAAGACCTAAATCTGCAGAAGAAATTCACATTTAAACAAGCATCCTCAAATCTACTGCAGTAATTTTTAATTTTTAATTCTTTTTAGTTTTTTAATATTTTTTTGTTTGTTTGTTTTTTTAGTTTAGCAGTGAGGGTCTGTTCATGTGATGCTCCGTAATAAAAATCTGAGCATTGACAGAGACTGTGTCTGAACTCACAACCCCTGGCAGAGCCTGAGATACACAACATTCCTCCTCCTCTTCTTCTTCGGTGGAGAACGACACGACAACTCTAACAATAACAACGAGAACGACATTTGTTTAACAGTAGTTACACAAAGCCAGCTAGCATTGGCTACACAAATAAATACGAGCAATAAAGGTAAAATATAATCTTACCTGTACTTAAAACCGAATCGTCGATCGACACATCAGTTTCACGGACTGGAGTCTGCTCTTCAGTGTCACTGTAAGAGGTAGATGGCGTCTCAGGGAAACTTGAAGTAGATGGCATCTCGGGGCAACTTGAGGTGGAAAGTGTCTCCAGGCTTCTTGAGGTAGAGGC
Organism: Oplegnathus fasciatus; assembly: GCA_003416845.1. Lineage (NCBI taxonomy): Eukaryota > Metazoa > Chordata > Actinopteri > Centrarchiformes > Oplegnathidae > Oplegnathus > Oplegnathus fasciatus. The sequence goes on along the minus strand of NTHP01000201.1, from coordinate 27,762 downwards.
CATTTCCATGCTCCCAACCAAAGCCACAGGGTTGGCGTCTTTGTGTACCTGACCCTTCTTCTTCACCCTTGGATGTTTGTATTCTTCCGGTTTCTCGCCAGTCGCATGATAGAAATGTCAACAACATGCCCACTTGCTCGTTTTGAATTCTCCGGACAATGACCTGCTCTATTCACACATGGGTTCGGACATTACATGGACTTTGCACTAGGGTGCTGGCAGGGTAAAGTCTGTTAAATGTCCAGTCAAACTGATTCGGAAATTTGCGTTCTCACATACAGCTCCTCCAGGTAATGTCTAGATAAGTTCAGGGTTGCAGTGCATGTGTGAAAGAGGCTTTAGCTCATAATGAACATGCCAATCTGTTAGTCTGGACCACTATGTACTAGATAGGTGGTGCCAGTATCCCTAGAAATTGCATCCATGTTGAACTTCACGATTTACTTAGTGCCAATGTTTAATGCGCTTCCTGTAATGGCATTAGTGTGCCCTTTGTTTTAGAGTAAAAGTACTGCAAGGGTGTGGAGGTGAGGGAAGTAGATAGACATGTACCATCACAGAACGTTCAACTTTTTATTAACTATGACCACGATATTTCCCTCACTTTAACACAGTGTTGTAGTTGCCTAACCATAACCATAGTTTATTTATCATAACCATGATCTTTTCCAAACCTTGAACACACCGTAGTGTCCATACGCAGATATTGTAAAAAGTGAGAATTTTACAAACGTTGGGATTTGACATAATCCATAGTTTTGCTGAATCATCCAACATCAACAGTCTTGTCTGACAATAGGGTTGGGTCATATATAATGTGGCACTACAAGGAACATGTGACTATAAAGTGACTTTAGTATCTGCTTGAAATGCCACAAGGTTCCACGAATTTCTACCTATCAGCTTTGGAAATCAGCCTGCACCGTCCGCTTTAGGTTATTGTGCCTTTAAATAATCAATTCTCATCCATTTACATTATTTTACACATTATCTTTAAAGCCAGTCTGTTAATTTTATCCCTTAACTTGCATGTGGAGGTATATCAGCAAGAGAGCAAACACATTATAGGTACAACTGAATTTCTCGATAATGTACATTTTTAGTCATTTTAGTCATTTTCATGATTATGTACACTGTCCCTATCTAGGGTTTTTTTAAAATTGATATAAATCAGTTTTGCTGTTTACAAGTTGTAACTAATGGCTTTATTAATGTTCAAAAACCCCCTCACCAATGACTTACTCGCTTTATACTAAGCCATCTGGTCTGCAATTGTAAATGTTAGTAAACTCAATGGATAAATAGAGGGTAATTGCTAAAACTTTACATTGGAGGGGAGCAACAGTTGGAGCAAGAGGCAGAAAGTTTATAAAAAGATATAGCAAGTTAGTGGAGGAGGATTTACACCAGTTAAACAGATTTTTCACAACAATGTCCAAAAATGTCCTTTTTGGTGACAAAAACTCCTAAAAATATTGTAAGACCAAAAAATGCTATATAAACTGGAATACAACATTTGATTAAATAAAAAAAGATATTTATCGTTCATCTCTTCCAAATTGCCAAAATATAAATTTATTGCTATCTTCTTCAAGTCTGCAGGAACTTTCATTGAAGATTTTAAACAAATTAAAGACAATGATAATGATATAGTGCATAGCAATGGTGTGTGACAGGACATGACCAAATCTTTTCGGGGCGATTTAATAATGGACTGACTCCAAAAGGCAATCCACAATGCAGTCCATTATTAAATCTTTCCTTATTTGTTGTTTAAACACAAGTTCATCCCTCTGTCCTCTTCTATCTTTCTCTCAACTCATCCTCCCAAAGCAGCACTCCTGCTCATATAAATATTTCACATCCAAAACTTAAAAAGGCCTGTTACTTTACACTTCAAAGACCCCAGTGTATGCATCACTCCCTCATACACACATGCGTGCACACACACAAGATACATATACACATACATATAATAATGCATACAACAATGGTACATTTACAATAGCATGCCAAACTCATACTCACACACAAACACCTATTAACAGATTTATAAACATTAAGAAATACAACACATTTGCACATTTGCACACACAAAATATGGATTAGCACAAACACAGACACACACATACTGTGCTTTGCAGGTCCGGGACTAACCAGGGAGAGGTGCAGGCAGATACACACACCTCATTAATGTTTTATGTCATGAGGATGAGAAGAGAAGAGCTCATAGATTCTGCTCTCCAAAACACTCCTATAGCTTCCTGCTTGACCAAAACACAGATACTGCTGAGGGTCTCATGTATATTCATGTAAATATCAAAAGAGGCAAGTGTATCACCTTAAAATTAACCAAGTATCCTTAATGGAACTGCATTTTAGATTTGATTGTATAAAGAACAAAAAGGCTTCCCGTTTTGACCAAATGAAAGTATAAAAGAGATTTGTGGAGGCTGTTTGACTGTCTAAAATGAGCAGTTTTATTTGCCGTACCAGTTTCATATTTGAATAGTAAATTAGTAAAACAACCTAATGGCTAGATTACATATAGGACTCTGGGAAATTATTGTCATGTTGCACAGGAGGCCAAACAGTCCGGAAAGAACAAATTTTCTTCCGTGCCCCTCCTGTACTTATACAAAATGATTCAACACTGAAAACACGCTCATCACATCAGCAGACAATAAACTCTCTGACTGACCATGAAATATTATTTCAGTGACATTAGGGGCCCTGTTTCAAAGTCAAAACTGGTTTATTTTTTTATATTATATATAAAAAAAATTGTGATTTCCTCATTTCTGAAACGCTGCAGGAAGGATTGAGAGACATGTACTGTCGATAAATTTAGATGCTATCTTCAAAAGCTGTATGTTAAAGAAAGACAGACAAGTCACCGTGCACCGAAAGGACTCAGCTATGAAAGAAGACTCAGAGTATACAGCCATGCCAGCAGCTCTGTGAGGCAGTACTTTGGTACAGCGTTGCTTTGATGTAAATGCTAACATCAGCATGTTAACATGCTCACAATGACAATACTAACCTGCTAATGTTTAGCAGGTATAATGTTTACCATGTTCACCATCTTAATTTAGCATGTTAGCAATTTTACCTGAAAGAGTTACAACTGACTTATAATTTCCTTGTGAATAACAGTGACTTTCTTGCCATCAAGGACTTGAGAGCTGTCTCAAAGATATAAAATCAGCTCTACTATATTCCTATTATTACTTTTGAAGCTATCCATCAATTTTCAAAAACTCTCAAGACCTTATTTAATTTATTTTCTGGCCAGTAAAGGAAAATTTCAAACCAGTCCATTTTTCTTTGTATTCTTCTCTCCCATGGCCTGTAAATGTACGCAGAAAAATGTACTCGATTATGTGTGCTAACGTGTGCTTGTATGTGTGTGTGTGTGTGTGTTTGATGTTTGTATTTGTGTGTGTTCTCACACATATCAAGCAGGTGCAGTTGCAGTGCCTAATAACAGTCAAGCAGCCGTCTGTCAGAGCCTTTGTAGGCGGATAGAATGAACACGAACTCAGTGGTATGTTAGACTCATCAAAGCCTGCTAACACTGGACCTAAAACCATTTTACTGCTCTGGAGAGTGCACCGCTAAATTTGATTGGAAAACCACCTGACCTCACTGAGTGTGTGTGTGTGTGTATGTGTACATGTGTGTGTCTGTGTGTGGTTATACAGCCCTTGGTGTGTGTGACAGGTGGCAACCGGAAGGTATGTGTGTGCGTAGACTTGGAAATTGTGACTTTTTTGAAAATATGAGTCCAGTGGTTAGACTACATGCTCGTGTGTGTGATGTTGTATGTTATATGTGAGCCTGTGTGTGTGTGCACATGTGTGCATGTGTGTCACTGTTGTCCTGCAGTCTATATAATTGCCTGGCTGGGAAACCCTTGACTTCTTGACATTTGAGCCCACAGCAATCTCTCTCTCTCTCTCTCTCTCTCTCTCTCTCTCTCTCTTTGAGATGGGAAACAGTGATCCGTAAAAAAAAGACAAAGAAAGTGAGTGAAAGAGAGAAAGAGAGACTGAGAAAAATTAAAATGAATGGATGAGAAGGCGATAGAGAGAGAGAGAGAGAGAGAGAGAGAGAGAGAGAAGGACAAAGTGTTCCCTGTGCTCCGTTATGAATCCCAGAGTTCTGGGCGATTCTCCCAGGATTGGGGGTCAACCAAGTATCAGAACCAAGAGCCAGTGATCCACAGCACAGGACTGAATAACAATGAAACTTAAATACACACTGCCAGAGCACATTAAGTTCAAAGAGCCAGAGCTGAGAGACTGTTTAGAGGTGAATTGATTTGGTATCATTTGGCTCTTAATGACCAAAGGGTCCCAGGAACTGAGGAGCCTCCAGGAACAACAGACAGATAACAAATCAAAGAAAAAACCTAAATAAATGAAATGCAGGTAAGATTCCTAAATTTCCAAAACGGTTCCTGCAGCGGAAAAGGGTTATTTGGTATGGAAAATATTTTGGAAACATGCAGTAAAAACATACTTGCACAAATAAGCATATTCTCAGACTTTCACATCACCCGTGCCAGCAGCATTTTATCTCTCATTTCTCACTATGTCTATGTCAGAACATCCCATTTGAGGGAGGACAGGAATCCAGGAGCGTCCGAAAGCAAACACACTTGGCTGATCATCATTCACTCCCTCCATCGCTGACTGCACAGGGCCCCACTAATTGGATAAACTGCCTGTCCAAACAGTGAAATTCAGTAGCTACTGTATCTAAACTTCACCCTTCCCCTGTCATCAGCTCCTCTCCCCTCAGTTCCTCATCTGTCTTCATTTGTACCCTCTTAAATTTGCTCCTCAGCTCATCCTCCAACCCCTTGTTTCCCATAAGCTGTCCCTCTCATCATAGCCTTCCAAGGTCTTTCCGAGAAGAACGACAGCTCCAGTCACATCGGCAAGTGCCCCATAACAATATATGACAAAGTGCTCTAGCGGCCATAGTAATTATGACATAAGCAAAGGAAGTAAGGAGAAGTTGTTATAAAGTTCACGTAGGGAGGAGGTTGGGGTGGATGGATGGGCCAACAAAGCACTGGACTTGAACACAAATGTTCCCTGACCTTAAGCAGCTCTTTAATCTCCTAACCATGACGACAAAGTTCCCCCAATTTTAGCCCACTAAGATTTTTTTGTTGTTCACGTTATATGCCCTCATCCTCATATGTTGTCTGCGGCGAACAGTTAAAAAGAAAATGCGAAGAGACCAAAAAAGGAAGGAAAAATGCAGATCAGCAGTATACACAAACATTTTAAAACCCTTGTCATTCTATTCCATAAGAAGAGTTTGAGTTTCCATTGAGTTGAGTTGAGCCCACAGCAAACCAAGAGTGATAAATACAATTCAAATCCACTATGGTTTCGAAAAAGCTGGGTGTCACCACACACAAAACCATACTACAAATCTGTTCACAATCACATTGAACCTCAATAAGAACACAAACATTTTTTGTGATTGTGATGTGAACAAGACCTGCATGTTCTTCCCTTCCCTTAATGATTTTTAAAAAAATGTTGGTTATCTGTTGTTCTTTCAGATCTGGTAGACTGGATGGCTCGGCTCTGCTCATCGTTGTACACCTCTTTATCTTCTCCATTCCCTCACTCATCCATCCATCACTATCACTGTATGTCTACTTACTCTTTTCCTTCCTTAGTCTCTCTGTATTTGTCTCTCTCTTCCACCAAATGGAACTTGTGAGGTTGTACCTTTGACAAGAAAATGAAAATATACAATATCATTCAAGCAGTTTAGTCTTGAGTCTTGAGAACACTGTTACAAGGAGGCAGATGATAAAAATGCCTTGTTCCATTTCCAAAATCGTCAATGATCCCACTTCCTTAAGTCAGAAGCAAGTTTCCTTCCACATGTAGTGCAAAAATAATGGTATTTATGTTTGTAACATGTATTCATTTGATTATTATTATTAACCTACACACATCGAATGTTTATGTCTGCCACTATATTTCGTCTCTCCAGTGCAGCAGACGTTAAAGTCACATGCTTGATTTATCCGCTAAGTCTGTGTCCATTGCACTTTGTCACAGTTTGCTTTTATTGATAGACCAGCTTTTCTTTTTATGCACAAATGAAAATGTGCGTAGAAACAGGTGGATGGAAATGCACCCAGTCAGTTGCTCTCTTTTTACTTTTCTCTTCAAATCCCGCTTCCTTCCTATCCTTTGCTTTGAAATCTTTTCTGAATTATATATGTAATTTAATCAGACACTAAATTCTTTCCATTTGAACACTGCCTTTGTTTGAAACTATAAATGAACAAAAGACACAGGAAATGAGCAGTTTAAGCACATAATGTCTGTGTTTGTCAAAGCAGATGCAATGCAGATGCATTGAAGGCAAAAAATGTCGAGTACATTTTGTTATTTTGACACTTTATTAAGCTAAAAGTGGACCAAAAGAAATTACATAATAGTATAATACAGCCTTTTTGAAGGTGAAAGCAAAACTTTAAGTGAAACCATTAATTCAGCTATTAATTTCTAGTATTTTCTTTATTTTGTTTGCCCAGTGTACAACTTTCCCCGAGTTTGATGGTATTAAAACAGTTTTAAGGCCTTGAATTTTGATTTAGATTCATTTCAAACTCTCTGCCCTCCTTCCTCTCTCATTCACTCCTTTATTTTATCCCATCCTCCTTCCTCTTTGACATTTAATTTCCTTCTTATCATTGCAAGAATGCTGACAGGGCCTCAGTGCCAAGTAGGACACTGACCTGATGGTGCAACATGATCCTGAGGACACTCACTGCCACTAGTCTTTCCTAGGAGCTTTATTTTCCATCCATTTCATTTCCTCACCTGCACCAGTTTCTGATGTCTCATAAACACTCATCTGACACATTTCTCTTCCCTCTCTTCCTGTAACCTTGACTTACTCTTCTTCCTCTGATCATAAAACTTAGTTTTCCTCCATTTCTTACAGATGTAACCAAATAAGTGTATAATAATAAATGTATTAATGTAATGTATAGAGTTTCTGTCTTTATGTGAGCAAATAGAGAAGAATCAGCCAATTAGAGATCATAGTTGTTTAAGTCCCTCCTCTAACTGAAATTGATTGACAGATCACGACGCACCAGCGTGATCGAGTTTTGTGCAAGAGAAAAGGAGACGTGCTCGTGTGATGATGACGGAAAAAGGAAATTAGGCGAGTAGCATTAAAAGTTAACAGAGTTAGTAAAACATAGTTTATCTCCAAGCTAACAAATCAAAACAGAAGGTAACTGAAGAAGAAGCAACCGGGAACTTGGAAAGTGTTGTTTCCCCTTCCATTCGTCTCGGTCAGGTCTTATGGAGAGACTAAGAACCACTTTTGAAGAACCCCTCCTATTGATGGCGAGCCTCCCAGCGTGATTCTACTGGACCGCAGAATCGACTCATAGAAATCTCCACCTGGTGGTAAGGTGATACCAGTTGCCAGGAATTCACACATCCACAAAGACTCACACCATCACAAGAACAGGAACAGTCACAAACATTAAGAAACCATGGATGGTGGGTTGACAAGACAAATACTGAAAGTGAGCACAAAATACAGACTTTAAAGACTATTGACAAAACTAAAGACTAATTTATTTTAAAGGGCCCATCTTTCTATTTTCATTTATCTGTTATTCAAATGTTGTGAATTATTATCTGCAAACTTGAAATACAAAAGCTACATTTTTGCAACTTACCTTGTTGTCTGTGTGCTTTCATTTATGGTTATTATAGTCTATGTCCCTAAGCTCCTTACGAACCTTGAGTAGAGGTGAATTTACCAGAAGTGGGTTACACAGACACTGAGTGAGATGGGAAATCAAGAAAGTCCATACAAGTGAAAGGTAGAGAGAACTAAAAGAGAAAGAACGTCTGGGTCAGTTCCTAACTGCACTCAGTTTGCACATCAATCAGTTAACAGCAGCAGCTACGTTCACCTTGACCTAGAGACAAAAAACTATATTCCATAATAGCTATAGAGTAAAAAATGTGCTGGAAGTTTGTTTAGATTTTGCATTTTTATGAAGACTATTTAAATGCTCTTACTAGCTTTCAGTTTTTTTATCTGAAGGACAGAGTATTTTTAAGTAATAAAATGACAAGCAGTTACATGTATTCTGTTACTATGCAGCACTGCCCAGAGACATGAAGTCTACCACAGTAACCTTCTAGATAACACAACTTTAACACTACCACTATGACCTGGTTAAATGGGAAGTGACCTTGCTCTCTCAGTGTTATGACGAATGGAGACAGGATTGTGTTTCATTGCTAACTCAGGCTATCCTCTCTAATACGCACCTACACATAGGCAAAACTATCCATGCCTACACAATAATAGCAATTCAACAGCAAAAATCTATCCTATAGTAACAAAAAAGTCTTACTGTACCTTTGCCAAAAAACACAACCCACCACCAGCGTCATCACCTAATGTTGCATTGTCATGCTAATTCAATGTAGTCAGCTGTGGTTGTAAAGCCAAATATATGTTATTTTTCAGTGACAGAGTGGTAGCCAAGTTGCTGTAGGTCAAGTTGTATATTTAAGAACAGGAATCCTGTCAGCACTCATAGTAAGTGTAAAGGTGTGTTCAAACAGAAAGCAAAACAGTCCAGTCTGTGTTTATTTGCCTATAACAGCCAATGTACCAACTGTACAGATGTTATTAGCTAGCAACATGCTCACCAACCTTGTGGGTGCAAATGTGCCTGTGTGTGTGTTTATGTGAGAGCTCAGCCTCTGACCAATCTTGGAACTCACAAGAAACTCTAGTTCTGTCTGTTATTTCTCTCCAGTCTCTCCTTTCCCTCTCTTGTACGTTCATAAAGTGCAAATTTTTGCTCAAGCCATTTTCAACTTGCATAGACAGTTCCCCTCAGTCTTCCACTGACTTAAAGCAATCCCCGTGGATTGAAAATGATCACACTGAACGCAAAGTTGATGGTAAGATACAAACACATTAAAGAAAATTGAAATAAATATGCAAAATGTTTCAATTCGAGTGAAAATTGGTCGCACTTTATTTTGCGGTACACTAATAAGACGTACTTTGTATCAAATTAGACAAAAACTAGAAATAATTCAATTCAATTCAATTCAGTTTTATTTATCAAATCACAACAAAAGTCATTTCATGACACTTTACATATAGAGCAGGTCTAGACCGTACTCTCAATAATGTTATTTACAGAGATCCAACAATTCCCACCATGAGCAAGCACCTGGCGACAGTGGCAAGGAAAAACTTCCTTTTAAGAGGCAGAAACCTCGAGCAGAACCGGGCTCTAGGTGGGCGGCCATCTGCCTTGACCAGTTGGGTTGAGAGAGAGAGAGAGAGAGAGACAGAGAGAGAGGAGAGACAGAGAGGAGAGAGAGACAGACAGACAGACAGGCAGGCAGGCAGGCAGGCAGGCAGGAATGCAGCAGCAACTATAAAACAATAGAAATATAACTAATAATAGCAATAACAGCTATTATTATAATAACATTAATAACAATGGAAGAATGACTAATAATAGAAATATGACTAAAAATTGTAATACGACTAACAATAGAAATATGGCTAGTAATAGAAATATGAGTAATAATAATAATAATAATAATAAT
>NTHP01000201.1:0-14325 GCA_003416845.1 Oplegnathus fasciatus | reverse complement strand
TCTATAGTTGGCTAGAACCCCTGGATCAAGATTGGGCTTTTTAAGAAGAGGTTTAATTACAGCTACTTTAAAGGACTGTGGTACACGGCCTGTTAATAAAGACAGATTGATCGTATCTAATAAAGAAGTGCTAACTAAGGGTAAAACTTCTTTAAGCAGTCTTGTTGGAATAGGGTCTAAGTGGTAGGTTGATGGTTTAGATGAAGAAATCGCTGAAGTTAGTTGGTGAAGGTCAATGGGAGAGAAGCAGTCCAAATATATATCAGGTTTTACCGGTGTTTCCAAGATCCCTGTATTCGAAGATAAATCGGTCCCGATTAACTATGTTAAATAAAGGCCAAATAAATGTATTGTCCTTTGAGCTCTCAGTGTTGTGTCTGATTATTATAAAGGCTATGTCCGATACAAGATGGCATTACATTTGTCTAATTACAGCCTGTGTTGTCTAATGAAGCTATTGGCGGCCCATGTTGGTAGCATTAAATGTGGTGTGTAATTACAGCATAATTTAGGGTAAAATAGCGTCTAACTGTAGCATGTTTTGGATGTGATATAACATTGTATTTGATTTCTAATTAGAATATGATCTTGTAAAATGGTGTCTATACCCTAGGCCTATACCAGGATCTCGTATTTGGTTTCTAATTACAGTATAATTAGGCATAATAGTCTCTAAGTATAGTATATTTTGGGTCTAATACGGCATTATATGCGGTCTCTAATTACAGCATAATTTAGGTGTATTGTGTCTAATTATGGTATAACTGTGTTTGTTTACTGTCTAATTAAGGATATATTATTTCTAGTTTTTGTCTAATTTGATACAAAGTACGGCTTGTTACATCTTATTAGTGTTCCACAAAATAAAGTGCGACCGAAAATTTTGTAGTTATGTATGCTTGACACCACATCCTGAATATAGAAATTGTGTGAAAATGTGTTTTGCTAGCTACAGTCAGGGCTGTCATTTTTATCAGCTGTTAATGATTGAAAAACAACTCTATGAAATTCCTCCAAATAAACAAGAACGAAAATTGGTTAATGTGAACACACCTTTCAAAAGACAATTTGAAAAAAGGATTTCCCAGAAGCTAAAGCAGAGCTCAAAGACGTCTGGTCAGGATTACAGACCATGTGTCCGTGCATACTTTTCCTTATTGAATAATGACAACACACATGTTTTCAACTAAAACTCAGGAATATCTGACTGAGGCAATCAAATAATTAAGTACGGAGGTGTGATAGTTTGGAAAAATGTGGCAAGCTATAAATGGCAGGGGATTCCCCGTTTAGAAAGAGAAAACTAGATTGTTAGTGTACATGTGCGATGGGGCACTTCTTTCAGGCAAACATTCTGAAAAAAACAAAAAATCCAATAATGTAAGAGTCTTTTATCAATGATTTCAACTTGAAATAGTTGTATCAGATTCAAAAGGGAAAATTTAATTCCTTGGCCATTACTTAAAAAAAAGACTTTCAGAGAAGATAGACATGGAAGATAGAAACAGAACATAATGAAGCAGGACTACTAAATGGCCAGTCACAGCTCTTATATTCTTGGTTTGTCCAATGCACATTTACTGCACATTTTGGGGTGGTTCTCAAAAGCTTTAGTAGTAGTTTTCTCAGGCTATGCCAAAAGATCAGCAACCCACTAGAAGCAAACAAATCCCACAACACTGTGTATGCCACTTTTTGCTCGTCGCTATGGGAGTGCCAACTCTTGCAGCTAGCAAATATTGTATAAATGAGCAACCAACGCAACGCCTTGGATGCAAGGGACACACAAAAGGGGAATCCCAGGAACAGTAATGATCCTCCCACAGACCTTTATCTGCATCTAGTAAAGACTAAACTTCCTGGCCACTGCATCACTTTGTCTGTTTTTCTTTGTCTTAGTTTTTCAGCAAATCACTGTGGAACTCGCCATGCCAGTACTGTGATGTCTTCATATTTATGTAATAGGGCAGTTAAAAATTAATGATGCACAGTTTAGTAATGTGAAGTGTACAATGAGTGTACCTCAAGGATTAGTGTTAGGACCTTATTTTTTTGTCTATATATTAATGATCCTCCACAACACTGTCATGGGATAGAATTGCAAACGTATGCTGATGACACAGTTGTATACACACATGCAAAAACACCTGAGTGAACAGCTGTGAAGCTAAAAACTGCTATGGAAAGGATCACACAGTGGCTTGATCAATCAGGTCTTAGTTTGAATATTGGCAAAAGGTACGTTTTTTCCTAAACCAAGGTACAGCCCCCTAATGTTTGATATTCTCACCATCTCACCAGGGGTAAAAAGATTGTTACTGACTTGAAATATCTCGGTGTAATAATGGATCCAAATCTCAATCCTAAACAACATATCAAAAAATTGTAAAAACCAATGGTAACACTTTATTATACATACAGCCCACAATTTACTGTGTGACTTCCCACAATTTACAATGTAATTTCGTTGTGTGAATCAGTACATATAAAATACTTATTGGTTCTTACTGGTACTTAAATGTAGCTACAGCGGAAAGAATAGTGGACACTTGATAATCCACCCCACACACCTAATCTTGCTGTGTAATTATAGAGTAAAAAGGGAAGAACAGTGGACACTTGATAATCCAGTCCACACACCGATTCTTGTTTTGTAATTATAGAGTAAAAAGGGGAACAGCCAAGATTTTTTATAACTCTCTGCATAACTTTTTCTTATTGTGTAAATAAACGATGTTCCTCGGTACCTCATAAAACATTCAAGATTATTATTATTATGTTTGATCCACCTTCATCTATATGTTGTATTATTACATTACTGTATTATAATACTTTTTCATCCTCGGATGACAATGCAAGGCTTCCATAGCTGTGCACTTGAGAAAGACACATTTGTTTTCGACTCCAGCCTAATCGTGGTGAGCTGCTGCAGTGCTGGACGAATACACCAGCTAGGAGCAAATGTTCAAAGTGTAGACCCATTTCTCAAGTTGTTATTATTCCATATCATACATTGAAGACATAGGCATAGTAGTAGTAGTAGTATATTACTTTTTGTTCGCACATCACAATTGAGAAATGCATTTTACCATAATTACTTAATAGGTAGGTGCAGGAAGTCATTGTTGTCAACTGTTTAGCTCTGTTTACTAGCACTGTACCCCATAGGTACCCATTTAGAAAAAATATTTACAGTATATTTTATTTCTCCTTTCTTCTAAAATTTCCAGTTGTTACTCTCTTGTTCCGCAAACCATTAAATACAGCTTGGCAAATTTTAGACATATTAGAAACTGTCTTTCTGTGAATGCAGCCATTATATTTATGCATGCTATGATCCTATTGTATCGCATGTTGGGGACAGGCTGGAGAAACAGTTTTCAAACCACTGAATTTTCATACATCTCTAGAATGCTTTCCATACTAGTTCAGTCATAGCTAGTCAAGTAGTGGCCTTGGCCAGGAAGAGAGGTCATCAGGTGGTGCCCAACTTTCATAAAGTGTTTTGATCCTGAACCAAAACACACCTCCAGTTGGTAGGTCGGTAGTGGTGGCCAAATCACTACCCCTCTCCTCCTGGCTTCCAGTTCATCTCTTTCCGCCTGCAAATGAAAATTAGCTTTAAGCTAACTCTGGTACAATACACCAAATAGCCACATTTATGTTTAATATTGTACATGGTCCCTTACAAATAAAATAAATAAACTTTGAGTCAGTTTTAATCTAAAATCAAGCTATCTGTTGCTGTAATATTACTTCCTGTAAGGCCATTTTTACCTTTTCTGGGGCCACATGCCCAAGCTTTCTACATTTTAATATATCTGTGTATGTATACATGTATCTACGCCGCAAACTACATACACACACACACAGATACACAGAGCTGTTATGGTATGATGGACAGATAAGCCTGGCGCTTGCAGACCAAATACACTCACACTGCACCGTGGGAAAAAATAGTTAGTGTGTATAACTGTATGTGTGTGTCTATCCAAGCCTATTCTTTATTTTCCATTGTCCAAATAAATTGTCCTCGTGTGTGTTTTTATTATATATCCTTATATACTTTCGATCTTTTTTCTTCATGCTTCACCTCTTTTTACAACTGAAATATGTGTCAGTTTACTTCAATATGTGGACACAAACATGCACATGGATGTGTGTGTGTATGCGTGTGTGTTTTTCAGTGTTACTCAAGGACACTTAAACGCTGATAAGTGGCACGACACAACAGCCCCACACCTAGAAACCTTGAGAGCAGCCAAAGTGTCTCACACGCTAACAGATAAACACATACTCACACACACAAGGAAATAGACACCTATTATGGTTAAAAAAATAGGCTGCTTTTGGAAATGGTAGACAAATAAACACAATTTGAAAGTCACAGGATGGGACAGCAGTTTATATAAAGTACACCCACTTATATACATAGTGATTAATGGCTAAAACTGACTTAATACACACAATAAAGTGCATGAACACACACAAAAGGTGACACTCTGCTCTCTCCCTCTTCTCACTCTGTTTCCACCCAATTCACTTCTTTTCTCTCATTTTTATTCCGTTTCTCTTCCTCCTCTTCTTCTTTCTCCTGTCCTTGGCTTTTATCACTTTCTTCTTCATTCTCTCTCTCTCTCTCTCTCTCGCTCTCTCTGTCCTGTCCTTGGCTCTCATCCTTTGCTCTTTGTTCTGTCTGTACCTATTATCATCCATGGCTCTTTTATATCTGTCTGCCTTCCCTACTTTATCTCCATGTACAACCACCATGCACTGTGTGCTGATTTATTACAGGAACAAAGGGTGTGTATTTGTATGTGTGTTCGTGCACATGTGGAGGTCCATATCATCATTTAAAAATCAAAAGAGAGAGGAAGAAGCAAGAATGCGTGTGATGGGATAGAATAGAATGTACAAAATAGTAAGAGGTAAGAAGACTGTATATGTTGAACTGTTGAAATAAAAGTAAAAATCCTCCATTTAACTATTGGCAAATTAAAAGCTATTCATCATATTATTTTTGGTCTTGAAAATATTGACCACTGATTGGTCAGAGAGTCTTCCTATCACTAGAATCATATTAAACTTGTACAATCAACATGTCGACGACGACTGCTTTATGGAGCCTGATGAGTGAGTGAGCTAGCTAGCTAGCTAGCTAATAAGCCAATGCAAAAGCAGAAAACATTACTTAGTGCTATTGTTTATGTTCGTTATGTTACATTACATTACGTTGTTGCTTCGTTTTGTGTTGCAGTAGTTCGTTTCACGAGGTGTTACTACGACGATCAGCTCCCGCCTACAGTGAGGGGGTACTATCTCCAGTGGAAAAAGAAAGTTGAGAAAAGTACCTGATACCAAAAGCGAGTCGAGTCAAGTTGAGCAATACCATTCAGTGGAAACACAGCTTTAGTTTTCTTCTTGTTTCCATTTTGGCCAGTTTCCTATTTTATCTGTATTGATTTTGTTGTGGGTGGTTGATAATTGAATGTTTTAATTGCTTCTGGACGTTTTTAATTTTTTTAATCAGAATAACATATTTACGGTGGCCAACAGGGGCAAACGCGCAGCAACTTAAGAAAACACATGCAAATAGATGAAACACAAGCAAATTAAGAAAACATCTTCATCAGTCTGACAACACATGCGCAGCATTTTGAAAACACGCTTCAAACACAGAAATGCTGCAAACACAGAAACAAGCTGCAAATACAGAAACGCTGCAAACACAGAAACGCTGCAAATACAGAAATGCTGCAAACACAGAAATGCTGCAAATACAGAAACGAGCTGCAAATACAGAAAACGACAATGGAAGTGTTTCCAGCCTACACTAAAAGTGCCGAACACGGCTTGGACACGCTTGTTGCCTCGGTTTGTGACTCATGAAGTTATTGAATTGGTCCGTGTATCATCTCTTCTTGTTTATGTTGTGGATTTCTTACTTCTGCTACTGCGCACCTCGCAGGACCTTGCAGAGCGAAAAAGTGGAATCCTATCAGTCATTTTAATGATTTCTGATGAGCCTGTATAATAANNCATATAAGCATTATTAGAGCAGAAATATCCCGATGTAGGCCTATAGCCTACAGTAGGCCAAGTATTGTAATATGTGATAACCTCCACTGATGAGGGTGACGATGACCAGTACTGGGGTTTTGAGGGACTCTGGGTGTTATACCGAAGCTGTTGTCGCCAATTCAAAATACACCTGTACACCACAGGCTGGTGCTCTCCAACTAGTTTAATCTTGTTACGCAATAAATAGAGCGAGTTGTATCTTTAAAAGGAGGAAATGATTAGCAATATGACACAATTAATATAGCAACTTGTTAATTGTCCATGATTGAATAAACTTTCACGCTGATGTTGCTTCAATACTGTTTCTCTTCATTGATATGTCTGCTGGTGAACAGGTGAGTCATTCAGGGAACTCAGACACCACTAAAATCAGCTCCTGTATCATTTCTCTCACTGAAATTGTCATGCTCACATGGCAAGCCACAGTGGAAAGTTGAAAAAGTTCAACTATCATAAACTCTGAATGCAGCTGTGCTCATTCATAAGAGCAATAGCCGCTCTCCCACTCCTTGCAGCAACTGTTCACTGTCTGAAAGCACCTTTATTTTCCATCTTAAGTGAATAAAGTTTTTTATTCTTAAATTGCCTCTAGACCATTCTTATGCATATATATATATATATATATATATATATATATATATATATATATATACAGATATACTGTATATATATATAGAGAGAGAGAAAGGATGAAGTACATTGAGAACATTTTGTTTATCTTTAAGGATACAGGAATGTTTAAATGATTGAGGACACATGGAAGGATAGGAAAAGAAATATGGACAGTTAAGAGAGACTGAAAGGAGTGATTATTATGTGTAGCATCCCTAAATGGAATACATACATCCCAGGCAATAAGTGAATGATGAATAGACATGAGTAGGGATTCAAATGATCCTAAAAAAAACACAAAGGGCGGAATTGAGAAAGCAGCTGGATGGAGGGATTGAATGGGAGTGCTGCAGGGAGAGGAGAGGATGGAGGGATTGAGTCTATGTGCTAGAGGGAGAGGAGGAAGGTAAATGCTGGGTGGGAGGGTGAGGGGATAGAGGCAAAGGTAGGATGAATGGGTTTTATGGAGGATGGGAGAACTTGAATGTGTGCAGGGGGGATAAGAAAGTGACCTAAAGGGGAGAGAATGGGTGCCAGACGGAATGGATGAGAGATTGAGACAGAAGAAGAGTTGGAAAGCAGAGAGACAGAGGAGGAGAGACAGACTGATAGAGGTACTGGGGATAGATATCACCATTGTTCAAGACTGTGAACTTGTGCCAGAAATGATTAAAGACTTGGCCAAAAAAGCCTTAAGCATGGGTAAAACCCTTTGCTGAAGTCTGAACACTAAAGGGATGAGTGGGTGGGTTAGTAGGATCAAGAGAGAAAGAGAGGAGAGAGGAGGGTGGGGAAGAGGGAGGGAGAGAGGAAGATGAGGAGGGAGGGGTGAGGAAGACGAGGAAGAAGGTGAGGATCCCCTTAGGAGGCTAAATAGGCTTATGTAAGGGCCCTGCAGAGACAGACGAGAGTCATAGCCATTTATGTCTGTTTAAATGCGCACACACACATACACACATGCAGAACAAGTGATGAGCTGGCCAGTGTCCCAGACATGAGTACATGTACACACTGGCATACTGAGACAAAGGCCTGGATCTGCAGACACACTTTCTGTAAACACAAACAATAATACTGATACAGAGAGACGGTGGTGAAATAAAATATAAATCAATGGCATGATAATGGCATAACAAGCAGATAAACTGGAGGTTTTGGGATTAACTCCAAACCTCAAGACTTACATTAAATAAAGTCTTAGTTTGGACAATTTATCTTCTGTATAGGATAACTAGGTAGAGATAAAAATACATTCAAAAGGTCAGAGAAGAGGCAAAGAAAACCACAACAAACAACAGTTCTCTTAAATGTACACGCAAATACACTTATTTACATTTAACATAAAGTTGTCATATGTTTTAAAGAGTTCCTTTGTCAAATCTTTACTCACCATCCTACCTCATTTCCTCACCAGCACACCGGAGGTGAGAGGTGAGACAGAGCTACTGTTAAATGGTTCATCCTGCCATAAACTGACACACCTGCAGAAATTTTAGAGAGACAAAAAAGCAAAAAGCAAAGGAGATGTGTGCAGGAGCAGCCAGAAAGAGCGGGTTTAACGATGGGTTTTGAAAGTTGGAAAATCCCACAAATTATCACCAAACTGTGGTAACTTCTCATGCGCATTTCTCAAGTAGCACTCAGCACTATAACTGAGTGCTGAACCCAACGGTGAAGTACTGAGAGTCCCTTTTGATGACTGCCACATCTTAACTCCAAAGTGAACTGAAGTCAGAAAGAAAAAAAGAAAACAACACAAAAAACACCCAGACAATACGTCAAAATATTTTTTCCTAGCTTTAATTTTCATTTCAATTTGAACTTTTGCTGTGTGATTTAGTGATTCTTTTGAAAAAATGTTTCCAGTAAGTAAGTACATAGATGTTTAGACTAGACGAAAAGGTGGGGGGGAGTACCATCATGTTAACATTTTCAAAACTAAAAGCCAGCAGCCAGTTAGCGTAGCTTAGCTCAAAGACTGGAAACGGGGAAATAACTAGCCAAAAGAAAACAAAATCCACCTCCCAGCACCTCTAAAGCTCACACATTGTCTCATATGGTTAATCCATACAAAAACCTCAGTGTAAAAACACCACAGTGTGATTTTACGTTGGGGTTATTTGCCAAATTATTTCTTTGCATGGAGCAGTCTAGCATCTAGTCAGTCAAAGATTCTCCTCAGGCCAGTCACACAGCCACACTCTTTGCCCCACTAGTGACAAGAATCTAAGAACAGTTGTCTCTCCATTTTTCATCCATCCAACAAATTTGTTTGTTGGAGTGTAGCATTACTGCCTTAGAGGGACATTAGCATTGCTACAGTTGTTGTTGTTCAATGACAGTTCAGAGGCAAAAATCTTGTTTCACAGCTGGATGGAAACATAGATGATTCAATGTGATATGATTAAAAAGAGTTATTTAGTTAAGTGGCAGCTGTACAACAAAATATGCAAACCATTGGTTTGGCCGCTATAAGACACCAAGAGAAAGTTTCCATCACGGAGACAAGCAAACACCAACATCTTTTCCACATCAAATGCTCTTTTTCAAACACACACACACAAGGATAGCAGAGCTCCCACGCAGCCCAAAAAAAAGCCAGAACAGGAGTGAGTGATGCCATTTTTCATGTATATCTGCGAATGCTATTCATTAGCTACTAAGATCTTAAGGTGGTCCATGTGGACTGTACTGTATGAGAAGCAAAGGCAATTAGATCATTATCATTTATCATTTACTCACACTTTTTCTCATTTATTCTTCTCTCTCTTCCTCTCTCTCACGCACACATGGACACAAACACAATCGTCTTTATCATCTCAAAAGATGTGTAGCTAAAAAAAGATACAAAGATAGATCAAGAAGCAATGAGCAGAATAAATTAACTTTAACAATGACAAAGAACATCTGTTGTCATGTCATGTGCAGCAGTGAGGTCATCCTTTTATTGAACTAGACACGCACTACTGACACTGATGTCGTCAGGTGATACACAATAGGGCCAAAATGACAAAATAACAGATGACAAAGTAACACTCGAACCAAATTAAATGGGCGAAGGAGGAAGTCATCATTTTAAACCTGTAATTTTAGACAGCAGTCTGTATTTATGAAGAACCTTTCCCAAAGCTACAAAGCAAGAGAGACTGTTGTCAGCGTCATGAAGAGACACTCCTTGGATCCAATGTCTTTTCACCTCAACAGCTGTGTTGATCACTTATGACAAAATCCCATAAATATCTATAAAAACAATACAGACAGCAGGTCACAGAGGCCTGAACCAGTTATTAATCAGAGCCACCCACTTCATTCTTGGCCCATGAGACTGCCATTTCTATCGTGTGTCCTCAGCAAATGGAGGGAACAATGATTCATTGAAAGAAATCAAGTGTCTTTCTGTTTTTGTTCTCACTGCAACTCATATCATGCTTCTTTTATATTCCAATTTGAATCCCTTCATCTCTATAATTCATTCTAGGTTGCTCTTTCCCTGCATGCAGCCTGTCAGGGAGAGAGCTGTGTGTGTGTGTCCTCATGCATGTGTGTCACATTATGCTCACCACATAAAGGTAAAAGCAGCTTTTAATTCTAAAATGCAATTCCAGATGACAGATTTGTAACTGCTTAACAAGTCACCATAACAATCATTTCCTTTTGGAGTTTGACAGTCCTCAACACCTCTTGTATTAGTCTGAGTGGAAGCCTACTGCTTTTAATGGGCCATAACCAAAGCACTGAATTTTGCAATTCTCAACATGCCAAGTTCATCAAGTTAGCATGATAGCCCACCTGCAGTATCTATCAGCACAGGAACTAGATGGAGAGCAGCAGGAAGTAAGGAATAGTTACACATTTCTTGAGTAGCAAAGGCTTGGGTTCTAATCTTTAAGAGTATTCTCCCAGCTTGGGTTAAAAAGACTGTAAAATACTTCGTTATGGTTAGGTGACCTTCGTCGTCATGGTTACATAGCATAGAGTTAGTTCAGGCAGAGCACTGAAGTCACGCTTGTATTGGCTGATTGGCACCAGCTGTGTGCAATATGATTCACAATGACTGGCTCACTCACAGCTGTGTGGCTAGCAACATCCAATCCAACAACATCCACTTATCACTGCCTGCTGATAAAGCTCATGCCAACCCAACATCACAACCTCCTCCTTATGTGGTATTTCGTGTTGTTTGAGATTTAAGTTCAGGTATTTTTGTTATTCAGTGAGAACTCCCTCAAACAGCACAGCTTTTTCCGCCATATCTAACTGTGTAACCATTTTCTATAAATGGTCAAATCCTTGATGTAAGGGTCTCTTACTGAACTGTCGGTTGGAAACGGGAAACGAACAGCAATCTCCCACGTTGAAGTCCAATGTTTGTTGACTCATCCATCCCTCCACGGACTTTGTTGCTCTGTAACCTCACACCACTTCCTCGTTTGCTCCTATTATAACTACTACAGATGCTAGATGGCTTTGTTACTTGTATGTAAACAGATGTCATTTGGGGGTATTTACTGAAATGACTGACGCTGTCATTCGTCTTGGGAGGACAATCTCAATAATAAACTTGAGCAAAGTGATTTGTCCAAGTATAGCTAAAACACCTGCTGTCTTGTGAGTGTGCATATGCTGAAAGTCAAAATGAAAGGAATAAGGTGTTTATATCCCATGGTAATCAGGATAAGCAGTGTCTTTTCAACATTTCTCACAATTGGAGTACCATCTTTCACTAAGTACGAGCTAAGTTTAAGCAACTCAAATCCACCCAAATCTGGCTTGATATAAATTGTAAACCACCTTTTCTTAACATTCAAGTTTATACAAAAATGCCTTGTAGATGTAGGTCTTCTAATGGTTGTTGACTTCACTGAACTCAAAGGAAAAACCTCCAACTTTTTCACAAGTTTTCACGAGTAATTTATATCATGCTATGTGTGTCTTTTTAATATTACTGTTCATTGGAGATATTATGGATTCAAAAGACACATTTTTAGCATGTTTTATTCTCTGACATCATTTTAGCTCTCTACTTTCCCAAATCAACTATATATGCCTACTGTACGTCTCTTCTCCATCTATACTACTCCCTTCAACTACCTTTTTAAATTCACTCCTGTTTCCATCATTGCCGCATCTTTTCATCTGCTCCTGTAGTTTTCCTTCAGTCCCTTCATCCGTTCCACCTACTCTTGCAGGCGAAAAGGTCTCTGTCCCCATATCATGATAAACCCTCGCTGTGACCTTCAGATCTTTCCTCACACCGACAGTCTTCTCCCCTTATAATCTATCCTAACATCCTCACCTCCTCCTGTTATTTCAATTTTTTGCTTAGTTTCCTTTCCTCTGTCGAACTACTACCATTTCTTTCCCACTTACTGCACACTTTTTTTTCACCACTTGCCTTTCCCTCCCTCTTGCTTTCATTCTTTCCTTCGATTACTCGGCATGGTATTTTTTTCTTTTTTCTTTCTTTTTCTTTGATCTGTACTTCCTAATCTCTTCCACTGTTGGAGTTCTGGAAATGACATCCAAAGCCTCGCACCTCACTCTGACTTACCCATTTTCATCCTTATTGCAGCATGGTTCAAAACACTGAATTTATTGGATTTAGAAATGGTAAAATATTCACCAACACTGAATTCAGCATTCAACATTCAACACTGAATTCCTTCACAGTGGTAGTTTGTGATAAAACAAAGGCTGATGATGATGCTCTTGCACCACTTGCTCAGCATTCTCAGCTTCATAGTATCCAACATCTACAGCTCCATGTACATGTGGTTTATCTTTTTTTTTTTTAAGTTGTCTTAATAAATTATTTGTACATTTGATTCCTGCTACGACTATATTTGGAAAAACTATTTTCACAATTCTGTTGTACAGTTGATGCCCTTCAGAATGGCCACCCGCATTGTGTACTAAAAGATCTCTGTTGTGAATCACTGTTTCTCTCTCAGTGCAGTGCAATCACACCAAATTTTAATGAGCTGCAGCTACTCATCCCTGGATTCTTGGCTACCTTGTTCCATATTGTGAGCGATGCTATGTTTAGTCAGTCCTGTTCTGGATAAATTTCATAGTCAGCAACCTTTAACTAACCTTTCTCTTCCCTGTTTCACCCAACTGGATTTTTTCCTGGTGATTTCCCATCAGCTCAGCCTCTTTGTCTCTGCCAGTATTTTCCGTGATGTGAGTGGTACTGCTCTTCTCAGCAGTCTCTGCCTCACCCTTGTTTCACCCCATCTCACCCAGCAGTGGAAAGAAACTAATTACAGCAACTCTTTTTTGGTCTCTTTTGTTTTGATGAATTTTAAAGACTGCGCTTATAATATTTCTATCTTAATATTTGTTCTTTGACAGTAACTACATCTTAAATATTTATCCACAGGGTCTACTACATTGCATTTAGTCTTGTAGTTTGGTTGAATAACTTGTGAGTTATGAGTATGAGCAAAACACAAAACACTATAATAATTTCATTGCTCTCCTCCACATTGTACCTCTGTTTTTTATTATCACAACATAATGATTGAGTTTAGGTTACTCATAATAAAACCAGCAAGTCTGTGGATTGGTGAAGTTGAAATAGACTTAACTATAGTCCTGCATCTAGCCTTGCAGATGCTAGTGTCATGCTAATGAAGAACACAAATGAGAATAATTTGTGACAAAAGCTAAAAAAAGAAAAGAAATGTAAAGAATATATTAAAGAATGCTCAACTTCAAGTATTTACTATAATCCCAATAAAGCAGAAATATATCTGAACAGTACTGTAAGGCTTAAGAGTGTAATGTGCAATAAATCAGCACATACAGGAAATCATCCTACTGCAGCTACCTGTCTCCCACTGACACTGACAAATGTGCAGTAAATGCGCGCACATCTGTTCAGATGGCCTTGTAGAATACTTGACACTGTGAGATGACCGTAACTCTCACCCTAATCTGTTGCAGTATGGTGTTGTTACACGCTCCGTTAGTTTTTTGTTGGAGATCTAGAAAATGTTCACAGTCAGCAGCTTCAACCAAATGTCCTATTTTTCATTCAGGTTGTATTTTTCACCAAGCTTTCCAAAAAAACACCATATTCATCTAATTTTAACACATCATTGTGTCTCTTTTTTTTTTTTTCTTGATAAGGACAACACACATTAATTAACATTTCCTTAAATGTGCCAGTGTTAGCCAGCTGGCTAATTTTCAATTGCAGTCCTTTAGCGAGATGTTTTGAGACCAATAAGGTGATGGTTGAAATAAAAAAATACTGATCACATTACCTTCCGCATGATTTTAACATTTAAGGTAGGTAACTATGGTATTTCAGATACAAATGCACACAGTAGTAGTATGTTATGTTTTTGCAATTTTCCTTGTTGCCCTTCTGTCTTGCCTGTCACATAGGGAACCAAATTTGCATACATCAACACAAAGCAGTAAGTTTCACAATCAACTCATTATGCCTTGTACTTTTTTTCTCCAATTATACCATATATCATAAAAGTAGATTCATGTTATGGTATTGTCTCTGATATATTGAGAGAGATGAGAAATGTCCACTGACATCTTATAGCAGAAGTAGGTAAAAATAACTTTTAGTCATATTTGCTAAAACTGTCACTATGTCCTGACAGTGGTACA
>NTHP01000200.1:965258-995099 GCA_003416845.1 Oplegnathus fasciatus | reverse complement strand
GTATATATCTATCTATCTATCTATCTATCTATCTATCTATATATATATACACACACACACACACACACACACACACACTGGTGTGTTGCTGATCAGTTGTGTAAATCAAGTGGTGTCAGATATGAAATAAAATCTCATGTACAGTAGACCTGGTCACAGTGTGCAGACAGTTTTCCCTCCACACTTCTATTAATAGACCAGCACCTGTTATATTGTTTATACCTGCAGCTGCCTGTTGTTTGACTTGCTGTTAAATATTTCAAAAGAAATACATTTTGGCACTTGATGTGTCAGGTTCTTGATGCTCGGTATCTCAAAGCAGCACACCGCCCAGATTCAAACTCACAATTTGAACCTGTAATAATCCACATCAATGTCATGTTTGGCTGCCAATCACTGTCAGTCATTGTAGGAGGAGTGAAAAATGTTTTCCATCCTGTGACTTACTTCATAAACAAAGCCAGTAAATGGGGCAAAAGCTCTCTCAGCTTGAGGCAGCATGCTGCAGTAATGAACTCGGGCTTTACGATTTGACGTCTTTTCGTCTGCTCACATCTCAGAGTCGACTGCTGTCTCAGGTGTCGCTTCATGTCTCCGCACGTGTGCTTGTGTGCGCGCGTGTGCGTCTGAAGGTAGTGATTCACTCCCCTCCCAGACTCAGCTAGTGATAATGATTTAGTTTTGGAGCAGCGCAGGTTGGCAATGACGCAGGTTGCCATGGCAACAGCATGCAATGGGCAACGGAAGTCGACCATGTCACGCTACAGACCTTCTGACAACTACACACACACACACACACACACACACACACACACACACACACACACACATTTTCTGTCTGCATCTCTCTCACACACACACTCACTTTTTGTCTCTCACTTTCTCTCTTAACACACACACACACACACACACACACTGACACACAGGAAAGCCTCAACATGCAACACTGAACAACCTTTCATCACTTTAAGAACAAACAAAAATCTACTCTACCCAAGGATTAGTCCTCTTTTTCTTTTCTTTTCTCATTCATCCGTCTCATAAAAGTTGGAGAACAATGATCAGATTTTGACCGAACGTTGGGAAAAATAACTGACTGGCTTACTGTAAGGAGACGTTACAGCCGTGAGAATCACACAAGTCATCAGTTGTGCCTGTGAGTGCCTGGTTGTGTCATGCCATCATTTATTTCTTTAAAAAAATCAATGCATTTTGTAATATTCATCTGCATTAGAGCTGAAATCAAATGTAGACTGACAGCTATTTTCACAATTAAATAATCGTTATTTATGATGGTAAAAATTCTTTGTTTCCAGCATCTCAGCTGTGAATATTTGCTGGTTTGTATCGTTGGGTTCTGGACTGCTGTTCAGACAAAATAAGCTCTTTAAATGCATTACCTTGGGCTCTGGGACTATTTTCAGACATTTCATAAAGCAAATAATTAATCGTTTCATAAAGAAAATAATGGACAGATTGATTGCTAATGAATATAATTATTAGTTGCAGCCTTAATTTGCACAGGCCTGTACTCAATCCAAACTGATTATATATATTTGTGTGAGACAGCACCTACTGAAATTCACTCGTATTGAGCAATAAAGATTACTCATACGTACATACATACACAAACATATATTTTTCCTCATTGTTTTGACTGCATTCTGAGCACCATCCGTTTGTTTAATCAGCATTTTCTCAGGATGTACGTTTGTTTTACTGTGCATGTCGGCTTCAGACTGCTTCCTGCTTGCTTGTGACTGTTTTTCACCAGTTGTCTTATGTCAGCTAAAAGAAACTCATGGACAGCTCAGCAAAATGGTAGGTCTTGGCACTGAACCGTGGACTGGACTTCAAGAAACACAGTAATAAATCTAACTGGCTGCTCTCTGAGGCTGCTAACATACAGTATGTGCTGTAGCATCCGGATGCGTTGGTATGAAAATAAACACTCTGTGGGACGTCAGACAGGTATGAAGACGAGCTCGTGCGTGAGGAAAAACAATCAGGATTGACAGTTTGCCTTCTCTTTCATACTTCTTCTCTTCTCTGTCAGACACACAAACTGAAGGCTTTCTTTCTACTTCTCACATTTTCTTTGACTGTCTGTCACATTCATTTATTGCTCTTCTTCTCCTTCCTTCACACACTGAGCTTTACCGCCTCGCTCACAATGACGCGCCCACTATGTTCCAGTAGTTTCGTGAATTTCAAATTTGAGTCCTTTTTTACTCAAACGTAACATGTAATTCTCATGAAATCACCAACGCAGTGGTACTACTTCATGATTTAAATTTTCTACAGAGTTATATACAAACATTTCCTCAAATAAACTAATCTACAAGCAGACTTAACCTGGACCCAGTGGGATCCCCATCACCATCTCTCCAGTTTGGAGATAAAATTCATTTTTGATTTTAATTATACATACTATATATATTATATATTCACTCGGACCCAGTATGTTTCTATCTGGTGGACTCTCTATTTTCCATTGAAGAAATGAACAATTGCAGATGACCCCCTTGATGTGAAATACTAAGGAGACTTCAACATCAAACAGAAAAAAGACATCATCTTACAGTAATCCTGCCACTCAGATACTTCGTTAAAAATTCATGAGGTCTTTAATACATAACGTTTAATCTTTAATGTGAATTCTACGTTTCTTTTTTTCTACATGACTAACAATGACCCCTCGAAGAGGTACATGGACATAGTTACACAGAAAATAAACTAGGTGGACATCGACACTTGTTGCACAACAACTAAAATCACAGTTTAGAGAAAAATGCATTCAAGTCAAGTAAGTAAATAAAAATGCAAATAAACAAACAAGCACACTTGGGTGAATATTCAATAAAGCTGCTTAAAAGTATCCATTATTATTTGGACAAACTTTACAAGATTGGGCGACTCTTTGTTATTTTTAGAAGTGAATAATTTTAGTTAACAGCACTTGGACTAATTCTGTATCATTATTGATACTCGTCACCTCCTGTCGAACATAAATATCTCTCCTCTGAAACTGGCAGATTATGGCCAAATAAATCAATTTGTTTGTCCCACTGAAATGTGCGATTATTCGACAAAAATAAAAGCATGCTTTGTGTCATCATTTCGACTGTATTCTGAGTCACATCTGTCTGTTTAATCAGCCTGTTCTCAGGAAATACGCTGGTTGTTTTTTCTGTCCGCTTTGTACTGCTGCTGGCTTGGTTGTGAGTTTGCACTGGACTTTAAGACACAATAATAAATCAAACTGGTTTGATGTGTTTCTGGAGCTTCAAGCACATGCACTGTAATATAAAGGAGATTTAGTTGTTCTGAAAGACTTTGTGCAGGTATGAACATGTACTTACTTATGTATGAGGAAAAACAAGACAAAGGACTCTGATTGACAGTCTGCCTCTCACAAAAACACACAGTCATTTATATACAAACAGAGGACTTGCTTTCTTTCTATTCCTCATGTTTTCTCTTGCATTAATTTTTTTGTTTTTATTCTCTATCCATCCTTCACACACCAACTTTTACCCTGTCTCCCATCACCCATCTCCCTTCCACACACACACACACACACACACACACACACACACACACACTGCAGAGCAGAGCTGCTGAACGTAGCATTAGGCAGTGATGGGAAGGCAGGGCCAAGAAGACAGAGGCATCCTGGCTGAGTCTGGACACGCAAACGATCAAGTGATCAATCAATGAAACCCCTATCTGTTGTAGTGCTGTTCCCAATCGCTCAGTAGTGCTGCTCTCTCTCTCCCTTTCCCCCTCTCGTCCTTCTCCTTCCCTGCTGTGCAGAAAATGCCGCACAGACGCACAAATACATATAACACAAAAGCAGCCAGACACAGTAAATGATATTGGCATGCATCTTTGCCAACTCTCATGCATATTCACGAAATCTGGGGACTTTTGTGTGTGTGTGTGTGTGTGTTTGTCTCTTCGTCGCTTGAGTATCTGCCTGAGTGCTGCAGGACTAGGTGTTGATCGATAGCTAAATCCTCATTAACATAGACCCTATCATACAGACATTCACTGTACTGCCAAGAAAAAGGCACATTGATGCAGCATGCACACACTCTCTGGCAGCAGTGACATTTACTGAGCGATCGGCAGGACCTTGAACAACAACACACTGTCATACAGTCTGAGGAAAAAATCACACTGACATGATGTACGCGTACATGCAGTATAAACATGTACATACACAAATACCAGCGGTGTGGACTCATGTGACTCTTGGCTTCCCTTCAGCCTTTCAACTTGCAATGACTTGATATCCTAACCAAGCCCAAATAGTGAAATTTATATTATAAAAAAAAAAGAGCAGCGAATGAAGTTGCAAATTTTCCTGAAAACAGACGTACTATGAATCAGTCTGAGGGCAGCCAGGATGGAAAAGTGGCACATCAGCATGTTATCACATCTAAAAAGCAGTTTAAAGTAACTAAATACATTTACTCAAGTACTGTACTTGAGTACAATTTTAAGTAAACCTTTGCATTTGAGTTGCTTTTAACTTCAACAAATGTTGAAAGAAGAAGAAAAATGGGTTCAATAAGGAATGCAGAACTGGATTCAGATTTGATCAAATGCTCCAAGGCAGATCTGATCATTTTGCTTTGAAATGTTATAAAATGTGTTTGAAAGCAATAAATACAAATTTGGAGGCAGCAAAATTTCTTAAAACTCAACTGTTCAAAAACAGAGACTATTCTGATTGGCACTGCCTCAACTATAAATACAGCAACCAACCTTAATCTAACCATTGACAACACTCCACTATCTCCATCCTCTCGTGTCTGAAACCTTGGTGTCGTGTTTGACAGCCAGCTCTCATTCGTATCAGTAACGTTACCAAAACTTCATTCTTCCACCCCTGAAATATTAGCAAAAATAAGACCTTTCCTGTCTCCACCGGGTGCTTGCTGTTCACTCCCACATTGAGTACAAAATCCTCACATTAACGTATAAAGCTGTTCATGGATCTGTGCCCCATTATCTCTGTGACCTCATTCAGACTTACACACCCTCCCGCCCACTTCGCTCTTGTAGCCCACCCATTCTCCACCAACCTCCAACAACACTCCAATCTGAAAACTATGGGCGACAGAGCCTCCTGCTGCAGTGCCCCCCGACTCTGGAATACTCCTTAGTCTTAAGAAACCTCTTAAAGCACACCTTTTTATACATGCTTTTAAAAACACCAGTTAGAAACCCTGTCGTCTGCCACTGTCTGTTCCTGCAATGTTACGTGCTTTTAATGTTTTTGTTTTGTATCACTGTCCGTTGCAATGTTACATGCTTTAATGTTTGTGTTTTGTGTCGCAATGTTATGTGCTTTTACGCCTGTCTGTTGCCTTGTGCTTTTATGCCTGTTTTTTGGGGGTCTTTTATTCCTGGTGTTTTTGTTGTGGGCTCTTTGGGTCTAGAAAAGCATTTTACAAATTAAATGTATTATTATTATTATTATTATTATTATTATTATTATAAATTCTAATAATAATATATATCTGTGAATTTACTGCACTAACTGTTACACTGGCATTACATTTGTTGAAGGCAAATCATGACTTGTTTGGACTTGAAACACAAAGTTTAGGACTTTGACTCCGGACTTCATAGCCAAGACTTGAGACTTACTTGTGACTTTGTCCCACCTCTGACAAATACAACTCAAATTTGCCAGAGAAATTTGCCGAGTATGTTCTGTGTCTTCACATTAAAGCTGAATTGTGTGATGAAGTAGCTGAAGGTCTCGTGTGTGAACAGGTACAGGCAGTACAAGGCACTGCCTGCCTGGTGTATGTGTGTGGTGTACGAAAATACTTTTCTTGTTTTTGTTAGATGGAATGTTTGCTATGATAAAACCGCTGGCTTCCATGTAAACATTGGCACAACTTGTTTGTGTTTCCGAGAAAACTGAATTACAAAGATTTTTCTTTTCTTGGTCTTGTGGATTCCCGAGTTCAGTGGCATTCTGTGGAAACAGCTGCACCGATGATATTAGCTATGCTGCCAAGAGAATATCAGGATACACTTGAGCAACATCTGATGTTTTTTATAAAATGCTTTCCAACAATTAAATACAAGCCTGCATTTTGTGGCAAATCGTGGGGATGTTTATGTAGTGATTGCATGACAGTTAAACCTTTCTTTCCACTCTGGTCTATGCTCAGGGGACAAACAGCCATCTGAAAATAACATTCAAGGAAAATGATTTCCATTAATAAATTACAGCTGCCGCCAGAAAACCTCACATCCCAGACTTTGGTATCTTTAATGTCCTAAATATGAAGATAAATATGTAGATGGTGCATGTGCTGACTAAGCTTCATGATCCCCCGGTTTCCTTGTATGACCATTTAAAGTCCATTTACATTCTCTGAGTTGCATGGGGGTCATCAATGGGAAAATCAAATGAGGTCAAAACATTTCAAAGTGCTTCCTTTTTGAAGTGGAGAATAATCAGATTTAAAAAGCCTCCGTGTTTCAAAATGGAAACAAATTCTAATTCCGTTGCGCTGTAATAATTTCATCTGTGCCCTGCACAAATTGTACGTACAGTATACACTGTTCCCACGCTGCACTCCCAGTTTCAACTATCTAATTTTTCACTGCTCTGACTGTTCATAAAGGTCAGGCTGACCAATACAAGACAGGAAATGATATATGGCTGCACAATGGACTCCCTGACAAAGACGGGAAGAGAGAGAGACACCAGCTGATGGTCACTATCTTCGTGCTCTCTGACTCGGACCAAAAACACTTGCCCTTTTCAAAATAGACCATTAAGGCTTTTGAGTGTTCTCTCTGTCTGATTTCACACATGGGTGCTTTCACATCCTCTAAAGAAATAACAGAAAACGACATCACGGGAAGCAGTTCAGATGATGATTCAAGCTTTCTGCCAGGTTCCATTTCCTGTAATCAGTTTATTCAGAAACCATTTTCTGCAGAAATGTGACATTTCCAAAGCAGCTACCATGTTTTTTCCAGTTTGATAACCTGAAGCAAAGGCCAGTGACAGCACAGCGATGTGGTGTGTTTGTCCAGTCAGAGAGATTAGAGCACTTGTCATCAGTCTGTCGAACACAATGCTTGAAATGACACCTATTTCCTCTAAATTCCTATTTAGCCTTAAACAATAAGTAGAGATGTGACATTTCCAAGCAACAGAAAATGTAGATATTTTACATTTTGTTAATTGTTATACCTCTTTTCTGGGTCTAAAACATTTGTATGGTGGCCGTTAAATAGATTTCGGAAGTTTTACACATTTGAGACACTTAATTAAAATAGAAATTAAAACAAAATTTTACAGATTTTTTTACTGCAACTCCAGAAAAATATATCATGTCTATTAGCAGTAAAGACACCAAGTTTGTGGTGAACAAATCTTGAGTAGCTACAAATGCAATTGGATCTTTACATCATAATAAACACTGATATTGTTGTGTTTGTCTGATTGAAATTATGAACTCAAAACCTGAATTTCCAGCACAAGACAAATACACACCAGAGACCAATGTGAAAAAAAGCACTAAAAACAATCACTTATAAAGTGCAATGTGTACAAAAAGAAAAGCTGCAGTCAGGCAAGTGCACAGACAAGGTCTTCAGGCAACGTTTCGCTTTGGAAAAGAGCCGTTTCCATTTTCAGAGCACTTCAAACAATCACTGCCCCCAGGATCTGCCATAGGCATTTAGTCTTTCCTTCCTCCAGCTCTCAACGCTAAAATCTGCAAACAAACAAAACTGTTCCTTTAAAAACACGATCCGGAGAAATAATAAACACCACAAGAGCCTTCTTTTCTATCCATCTATGCATCCATGTATGTTTTATACCAGGGGGTCACAGGGGGCCTATTCCAGCATGTAGTGAGCAGGGAGCACAGGGGTTCACAGGCTCTAGTTTTCCTTGTTTATACAATTTTTAATTAAAAAATTAAAAGTATGGAAGTAGTATTGATTTCTACTACTGCATTAAAGACTTAAGATTACGGTTTATTATAACTTGGGTTTATATTATTGTAACTTCAGCCATCGGTTCTGACGGTTATGATAACATTGTAGTAACCAAGTTAATTGCTGAAATCTGGGAACACACTGACATTGCTGAAAATAGCTCCGACAGGGCAACATAAAAACATCAGCTAAGACTAAGAAACATATTTGTATCGCTCTCTTTTTTATATTATTATTCTACTATCTATGTACAGTCGACTTGATCCTCCCACTTTATATTTGTAAAGAAGCTTATTGTTGTGTGTGCCTTTGCTGTCAGTTACTCATTCGTCAGAACAATCTGATGTAACTGTATTTTCTTGTATTCAATTTACGTGTTTTTGTTTTGCACATAGCTTGTCAGGTGCATAATGATATGCATGAAATTGCACGCCGGTTCTTTAAGTATCTGTAGTTTCGATGCAGCACTTCAGTGAGTCAGAGTACTTATAGCTTTAGGCCGTTTACCTCAAACAACCCACTGACCTGCAAACAAGTTGTTATGGTTGCAAAAGAAACGTCCGTGTAAAGAAAGACAGTTTTACCCTGGCAGGCATCATTCAGACTTTCTAACCAGCTGACCTTTAAATGTATCCTTCTTATTTATGATTGGCTGAAAAGACATGAGGGATGTTGTTCTCTGCTATTATTAAGGCTTACGTACGAACACACACACACACACACACACACCAACTGAAAGAGCTGAGTGGAAGAAGCTCAAAGACAAAAGTAGAGCTTGGTTTGAGATTTTTGATACTTGTGTTGATACCAAAATGACATGTTTTTAGACAGCACTGTGGCTGTAGGGATGGCAATGTTTGGTCCAGACTGAAATATCGACAACTCTCAGATGGACTGCCATGAAATCTTACTTTGACATTTGTGTTCCCCAAAGGATGAATCCTACTGATTTTGGTGACTGCCTGACTTTTCTTTAGGGCCACCATGACGTTCACATCTTTGTTTTTTATCGAAATATGTCGACAACTATCAGGAACAGACATGCATGGTCCCCAGAACATGATTGGAAAAACCTTTTATTTCCTGACTTTTCATCCAGCTCCATCTTCAGGTCAAAATATCTGTTTGTCCAACATCTGCAAAGCTAATGACATTCCTATCAGCCTCAGCTGTACTTTGCGTTTGTTGCTAATATGCAAATGTTAGCATACTAATACGGTAAACTAAGATGTTAAACATAAACTGGACCCTTTAGCTGTGGAACTCAGGCTAACTCAGTATCGTCTTTTAAATCTCTTCTTAAAACTCCCTTTTATCTCATGACTTTCTCATGACAGATGGTATTTGTAGTAACTGTTTAAATTATTTCATCTTGTTTTATATTTTATATTTATTCTTTGGTTTTAATGTGAAGCACTCTGTAATTTTGTTTTGAAAGGTGCTATATAAATAAAGTTAATATTGTCATTATTATTATTATAATAAACAACATCAGCATGCTAGCATTATCACTGTGAGCATGTTAGCATGCTGACGTTGGCATTTAGCTCAAAGCACTGCTGTGCTCAAGCTGCAAGCATGGCTATACCGTAGACTCTTGGTCTTGTTCTATAAAAATATTTCAACAAAATAAGTCAAAACTTGGCCAAATGTATCAATGTTTCATTTTGTCTCAACAAGAACTTTGCCTGAATAAGATACGGTCCAAAATGACCAACATTATGATTTAAATCAAGAAATATTTGATCAAAGAATAAGACTATGGGAACGTGAGCAGGCTTTCGGCTCAACATGATGATACTACAGTGGCACTGGCACATTTCAGTCAGTGCTATAAAAGTTTTGAGATTCGATATTCAGTCTAAATACAGAGTCATAGATAGCTTTTTTCAGCCTCTTCACTTTGTGGCTCAACTCATTCAGTTTTTGCTTCCTTTGCAAAAGTTTAGTGGGTGAGCAGTGTTTGTCAAAAACCTCAAGAGCTGGAGGCAAAAAGCTGCTTTCCTGCAGGGAGAGGAAGAAGAGGAGGAGGAGGAAGAAGAGGAGGAGGAGGTGGTGGGTACGCTGAGCATGCTCGGTGGTGCCTCGGGCCTAGAATAGAGCTCCGCTGACCTTGAGGGTGTCATATCGATCGATCAACAGTGAGGAGCTGCGTGTGCATGTGAGAGAGAGAGAGAGAGAGGTGGAGGCGTGTAACTCCACCAAACAAGGAGAAAACTGAAACCTGCACCAATGATGAATCATTGATAAGTGGACAAGAGAGGACCTTCTCCTTCCATCTCTCTCTTCCTCTGTTTTTCTTTCCCTCTTTGCCTTGCTCTATCTCAGTTTTTAACGTCTGCTTTCCAGCTGTGGCTTCTTCTTCTTCTTCTTCTTCTTCTTCTTCTTCTTCTTCTTCCTCTTTCTCCATCTTTCTTGCTTCCTTGCTGGCTTTCTCTCAGTTTTTCTCACTCTCACTTCCTGTCAAATGTCAATTTTAGCATTCACTCTCTCTTCCTCTCCGTCTGTCTCTCACTTTCTCCACTTCACATTTGCTGTTTCACTTTCAATCACTCCTCTTTTTTCCCCCCCGTCTTGACATTTCCGTCTTCTTCCTGCATCAGAACTCAGGTTTCTGTTGACGCTTCCCTCCCTACAGGTGCTTCGAGGGCATGAACACATATAGATGCCGCTACGTCCTTCCCTCTCTGCCTGCACTGTCTGATCTGTTTTCTCTTTCAGGAGTCTGCAGTCAGTTTGGGAGGGTCGTTATGTGTAATTTTGAGGGAACTGTTAGGCTTCCAGCGGGCCCATTTAAGCCAGCCTGCTATGCTCTTTCTGTTTCTCAGGGTCCAAATCTCTGGGGTTTTATCTTTCATTTTTGACAACATTCGCACACAATTTGTACTTTGATCTTTCTTACAAAATAAATCTTAATTTCAATAAGACCTCCCTGAATAAATAACTAAAATCTTTCACTCGTCCATGCACTTCATGCACCACTGATATAGCAAACCTCCAGTACCCATATTCATTTTTGTACATACTTCAGTTTCAATAACAGCTGCTGGCACTTGAACTTCATGAGATTACCTTCCTCGTGAGCCAATTTGTGGCAGAGGGGACTCATCCAGGATACAACTCCAAATTTTGTTAGGTGAAATGTAGCCTTGGTGTGGTATTTTGGGCCCAGACTCAGACGGCGTAGCTGCTTCCTCCTGTTTCAGACCACGCAAGTAGTCTCACCAAACCTGATTTGCTTTCTCTCGGCTGTATTGATCGGATAGGTTTAGCCTAATTTGTGAGCAAGTTGGATCTTAAACGATACTGACGTCCCACCCTCTAAAAACTTTTAAGCAGCTAATACATTGTGTGGTTTCTGGTCTTATTGGCTGTGCTGTGTACGTGGATTCAAGTAACATCTTGTCTATCCAGATGTAAACTCCAGATAACACACACCTCACTGTTCTCAGTGATTTTTTATTTAAGAGTACCCACTACAAATAATTCACAGCCAGATCTCAGGATTGT
This sequence comes from Oplegnathus fasciatus, assembly GCA_003416845.1. Taxonomy (NCBI): domain Eukaryota; kingdom Metazoa; phylum Chordata; class Actinopteri; order Centrarchiformes; family Oplegnathidae; genus Oplegnathus; species Oplegnathus fasciatus. Next base: position 983,603 of record NTHP01000200.1, on the reverse strand, counting down.
CTACAGGAACTGGGTCATACAGTAGTTTCTGGAGGAAGGCATAGTAGTTAAGTTTTTGAAATGCTACTGCTCCTTTAAATTTTCACCTCTTGAAAATGATGAAGGTGTAAAACTTAAAGCTGCTGTAATCGATATTTTTATAATAACAATTGATGAAATGATTGCAGTTCGCCCTCAAACTTTTACCGTCTTTTGACTCATTGTTTTGGTTTTACGGCCTGCAGCTTTGCTTTTTCGGTTCACTCTCGCCGCTCTCATCAGCGCCATTTCGAGCCGTAGCAGCTGTTTTCTGTCAAACAGACGAAGTTAGCAACTTACTGGTGAACATTTAGCAGCTAAAGAGCCAGATACTTTCCTCAGGAGTTGGTGGAGACCAAAACAGAGTTAAAAGGACTCACATTCAATAGGTGGCCACATGCATGATTCAAAATAAATTCTCCTCTGTGTCTGCTGGATTTATACACAGGCATCTGTTTGTTAATACTTTATAAGGTGACAACATGTCAGTGTTGTGTTTGCAGCTTGTTGCGCTGCCCCCAAGTGGCCAAAAAAACAGATAATACAGGTTTAACATATCAAGAGCAAAGACAAACAAGATAGTCCAATATTTCAGGTACAAATCTACATTCTCTTAACACTATCACTATACACATGGTTAATCTTACATTTAACCATATTTAGTTACTCCCATCTGCCAACACAAGAACGCACACAGCTCTACACAATATATAAAATAGCCGTCCTGTCTGTGTGTGTCAAGAAGCGGCGGGGAGATCGTGAGAAGTAACTTGCACCAAATGTTGCCCATGTTTATTGATGAGAGAGGAGCAGAATAATGCAGTCAAATATAAATAATGTAAAACTGCTACAGTTTTTTACTCAAAGAGACGGACAGCGATTCATCCAGAGTCAGTGAGGCGAGTTGAGCTTTTCTCATGCATACCTATTCAATATGGTACAAGGCCTGACACGCTCTCTTCACACTTTTTGATCACAAGTTCATCATCATCGTCAGCACTGACTGTGTTCGTGTGGGGGTGTGTGTATGTGCGTCTGCGAGCACGTGTTCATGATTTGGTTCTCATGATGCCATGAGAAAACGCTGTTTGTTTTCGATTAGCGGTGCCATCTGCGGTTATATTCCTGTTGTTGACGTGAACTCTGGTCATCGGTCCGGTATAGGAAATATGCGGAGGTTTCAAACAAACAGCGGTTATGTGGGCACAACTGTTGCTGTGGATTACTCATGGCTCTCCAACTCTCTGTCTGACTCCGCTGCTCATGCTGACACCACTATCTCTCAATCTCTCCCTCCGCATGCTCACCCCAACGTCAACACGCTGCAGGGCACATACATCTGGATGTATGTGGAGCATAAGGACGGGGCCGCATGGGGAGAGGAAGTCGACAATAGAAAGACAGAAGGATGAAGACTCAAGGGGAGCAATCAGAAGGGCAAAGCCGTAATGTGACCTAACATCCTACAAACGAATGGAAGCACATACACGTGCAAAAATGCTTAGACGTACAGGAAAACACACAAATACAGATATATACGGGATACTAAGAGGCATTAGAGAGATAATTTCATTCAGAGCAACCTCATTCACCTCTCCTGGAGAAAGAAGAAACCACACACAAGACCATAAATACAAACACACATGCACACAATGTATATACTAGCTGCTCCATCTGTCTTGCAACCTTCGTCTCTGGGGGGCCATAAATCAATCACTGCCAAAATAGTGCACTTCAACAGTGTAACTGAGAGTCACAGACACAAAACACACATGGTAACACACATTTATTAAGTCGGTCTCTACATTTGCATTCACTTTTTGGTTTGGTAATTTGAATGTCAAATGTGGACCCTCACTGCATCAAATGCTAATAGTTCAAGCGCTGCCAAAAAGTCATTTATTCCTAAAACAACTGTATCTTTAAACGCCACAAAATGACTTCCTCAGAATGTTGAATTCTTGGGTTGCTTATCACGAACGCTTTATGCTTTTTCAACCAAACTGAGCTAAACTAAAGTCAACTGAATAGAAGGCACAGAAAACAGTTCCTGCACACAGCTTATGTGTTTTGGGATTTTCACACAGCTAAATCAACTCAGCTTAAATCACTTTTACAACCAAAAAATGAGCCAATGGAAATAAAAGATGAGCGTCTGTCTGTTTACAGTTCTTTCACTGCACACTGAACAAATCTATGTTTGAAAAACAGCACAACCATCGTTATGTATGTAGAAAAGAGATGACTGATGGAAGTGTTGTTCGGTGGTTATCGTTAGTCCACAAAGGAATGAGAAAAATATCAGCCGAGCGTCAAAACGAGCAAAACAGAGACAAATCAGTTGTAGTAAGTCAGTATGACAAATAGTACAAGAGACAATAGATTAGTTACACTTGTAGCCATTGCAGAAGTCATGCATTGTTCTGAAAATGCTTTTTGAAAACTGTGTGGCAAGAAAAGGTAAATGGTGAATGTGTGTGTGTGTTTGCATGAGGGAGGGGCTTCAACAGTGGCTACCACAGTAGTTTTACATCAACGTGACAAAGACTACAGGAGTTCAGTTTAGTCAACATGCGTGTTATTCGCCAGCAGCACTGAGCCTCAGTGAACCTCCATCAAATAGCAGTTGTTTCCACCTGAACAGGATGGATTCATGGATACGTGATGATCTGCATGTTAAATGATTTCTAGATGGCGTTCAACCACAGACAAGAATCCCAAACTCGGACATCATACATGTAGCTATCCCATGTTAGACTTCAGCCTCAGATTATCACCTTTTGAGCTGAAATAATGACCACAAGGAACTCCCTGTTATGTGTTCTGTACAAGTGCAGCCAAGTCAAGTGAGACTAAAGCTGGATTTATAGAGAGCCAACAGTTTTTAAATTCAAGAAAGTAGATTTTTTTTTTAAATATTACAGTTATACACTACAATCTGTAGTTTTCATACCATATACCACAGGTAAACTGACATGTATCATCAAAAAAAATTTAACTTGTAGATTGAATATCAGTATTATGGGTGCTACATGTTGCTCAAGTGATTCTAAGTAATACAATATAGACCAGTTTTATTGTTTAACAGCATAAGAAAACATCAATAACTTATTTTATTTGTCTCCTGCTAGCCTCTGTATTAAAAGACATGTAAATTTGTTTTTTTAAGATTTGCTGTTTTGGGGCAAATCTTTTGAGATGTGTTTTTGATGTATCCATGAAGCCATCCATGTTATTCTTAAATAGCCCAAAGCTTTGATCTAGACATCCACAAACAAACAAATGATCATCATTTGTTTGGATTAATTCTGTATTGTTTATCCTCCTGCAGGAGGATGGAAGCCACCAATGCAGATTAAAGCCAAGAGTCTTACCTTTGATGCCAAACTTGGAGTTTCCTCCAAACTTGAGAATAACCAACATTAGAAGGAAACCAGTGAAGGCGACAGCAGCAATGCCCACCACCACGTAGACCTGCACAATGAGAAAACAGAGTTATAAACCTCCAATACCGAATAAACAAGCACGGGCAAACACAACACAGAAGGTACAGACCACAGGCATATTTCCTGCTGTGTCTTTGTATTGTGTTGTGTTCAATTACTTCTAACATTAAAAAAATAGATCCAGCTCAGGTGTTCCTAGACAGGTAACACAAATAAATGGGAAAAAAATAGGCACAAACAGTAAACAACTGACAGAGGCAATCAGCAAAGAAACAGAGACGGAGGACAACAGTAATACGTGACTTACAGCGACTCTGTCTTCAGGTGGGTCTACAGGGGGGCCCTCTGTTGATGAAGGAGAGAGAGAGGAATAAATAGAGAAGAACTCAAGAAGTGATCTATGGCCGAGGGAAGGACAGTGTTGTAGTACTAACATACACTTTCAAACTTTCTTGACTAACTACTTAAAATATGATTTATTGGTCATCTGCTTTTGTTAACATTGAACAGCTTGTTCAGTGGGTGAATTTAGGTCAAGGTGGTTAATATCTTACATATTGTTAATTGATCGTTCACTAAACCCCTCACCCGGACAGTAATTGCCCATCATAGCTTTGCAACAGTCTGTAACTAGGAACAGCAGGCCTGTCAAGCGGTGTGCAGCGTTTGGATGATGGCTTCTTTTTTTTACCTTCTCCAAAACCTAACGCAGCATTATTTCCAAGGCCAGCAGTATTTCATACTACATCGGTTTGTGGGATTACAAATTATGTATAGGTCCTACATGCCATATTTCAACCCTGTGTGAGAGACATTCCTGCATGCTACTATATCAGAGTTTAGGCTAACCTTAGCCGCTCTGTCCAGCTCTATTAGATCTGGAGAAGTTTACACTCCCAAAACCTCAGCCTCTTCATGTGAGATGGTCTTACATTTGCCAAACACATCAGCTGTTCCTCATCCTCAAAGCCTTTTCTCTTGTAATGTTAAAAGTGAAACATACTGTCTAAAAATATGAACAATTAAGCATAAATTAATGGCAGATGCTATTTGCACCCAGGTGTCCGTAGCCAACAATGCTATTTGCACCCGGGCACACATTAGATACTTAAGGCTTTCTAACATGTGGTTAATGTTGTGAAAGGGTGTATTTTAACCCAAACCATGATCTTTTCCTGAACATAACCAAGTACGTAGTTTTGGTGCCTAAACCCAACCAAACTGCAACTGAAAACTTAAATTATATAATATGTATATTATTATTATTATTATTATTATTATTAAAATTATATAGAATTCAAACTCTGGTCTCCTAGGTGAAAGTCCTGTGATTGATCCATTCAACCACCATGACTTCCTCCCACCATGGACCGTACTGATGAAACGCAGCCAGTGTTTACGTTTTTTGTGGAGCTGGGGCTGACTGGGCCAGGTGTAAATAGCCAAACAGCTGCCGTGTGACTATTCATACCCGGGTGCAAATAGACACTTCGTAAATTTAAGCTCTTGCTTGTCCGAGTATACAAGCAGCTAAACAGGGTTATTGTTATCACACTTACAATGTTAGGACTAACTATCTCTCCACTGTAATACAAAAACAATGCTGTTTCTTTATTTCCATGTCTTCTACATAAATCATAAACTGGTGAGATGCTGACTTTTTGCCTGGGTTCGCTTTAGGGTTCTCATTTTAAAACAAGTCAGCTGGAAACATAAAACAATCAGCTGGAGACAGTGTTTTCAACCAACTCAAGGAGCTAACGTAAGATTAATTAGCTAACTAGCTACGGCAGATAAGATCTGCCAGTTGCCGGCTCGAAATGAGAAGCTACTGTGTGTGTCTGAAATCAATGCTTAAAAAAAACACTACAAATTTCAGGTGGTAAATCTACCACCATTATAAACTGTATATGTGCTAGTTTTGCTAGCTTGACAGGCATAGCAACAGTAACTTGGGGGGGGTAGCAATAATTAATTTATTCAACTGTGATGTCTGTGAGCAAATAAAACGAGTGGCAGTACCTGTGGTTAGATCTGTAGGAGGGAGGAGGTGTTGGAGAAAGAGATAACAGAGTCAAATTAGGTTCCAAATACATCAACATAATTCAATTGTAAATCTTTTTACATGCACTTCACAAGTAATGTTGTCAGTCATGCCTGTTCTCTGAGCTTGTTTCAAAAACATATCCATTACACAAACACAATACACAAACCAACAAACAACACATATTTGACATGCACAACATCAGAAAAAAAAAATAACAAAACAACATCAGTGTGAAAAAAGACAGAACAACAACCCTAATCCCTAGCTGCAAGGATGTGTAGGTATGTAACGCACCCTCAGCAACTTGAGAGAAAAAAGAGAAAGAGAAAGATTTCTAAAATGTAATTTGTGTTAATCGATGAGGATGAAAATGATGAGATGTTAAACAGAAAAAACATTGATCTAAAAACACTGACACTATGAACACACTATGAATCTAAGTGTAAAATTTGATAAAAGCATTTGTAGTTATGAATATCTATTTCACTCACCATAATAGTAAGGCTCCTTCTCCGTTCCTGCACATGAGGACGACAACAAAAAGATTCAATTTGATTAAATATTCTCTTTGATCAAATATTTCATGGACAGTATCTGCACTGGATTAAAGCTACGTTTCAGAATATGTCGACTGATATACCCAGTGGGGTAGAAATGTTGTCTTTTTCAAGTCTGCAACTGTAAAAGTGGTTATTTCAACAATTTCTTCATCATTTTGAAGAAAATGAAAAGAAGAGGCACGTACTGCAGGCTAAGATACGTTTGCAAGTTACATCAATATACTAGTTAAAAAAATACCAACAACATTATGACAAAGTGGTGTGATTAGTTGATTAATCAATTAATCATTTGGTCTGAAAAAATGTGAGAAAATGGTGAAAAATTCCCACCACAATTTCCTAAAGACCAAGGTGACATTTTCAAACTGCTTGTATTGTTCAACTAACAGTCCAAACTCCAAAGATGTTGAATTTAATATCACAGGAGGAAAAAATAAGCAGCAAAGAAGCTGAAACGATTCATATTTTTGCTAGTAAGATAAGATAAACAATTCAATTGATTATTATATATATACTTAACATATCTTAGCCAATATAGTGCTGATTAATTTTCTGTCAATCGACTAATCAATCCATCGACCAAGTGTTTCAGCTCAGTACTTTTTCATGACAGTAAAAGCTTGATTTTAAAGCACCTATCTTTTTGTTCTGCACATTATATATTAGATATATTGATCATAATGGCGTAAAAACAGAACATGAAACACTGTGCTGTGTTCCTCCTCACCATCCCAGGGCTTACGCATGAAGTGAGCCTCCACCTTCTTTTGGTCTTTCCCATATTTGTTTTCAGCCACCAGCGTGTAGTGCCCGTTGTTGAGGTGTGTGGGGCTGTCCAGCTGCAGGCAGCCGTGGTACTCTCTCTCTGTGATGTCATGGATCATGGTCATGATGTAGAGCCCCTCCGTCACCGGCTCACCATCCTGATACCACTGCAGGTTCGGCTCTGGGTTTCCTGGATAGATTATGAAGACAATACAAGAGACTCTCTGTGATTTTCTTTGGTTTTATATTCTTTAATTGTCAGTCTACTCATTAATATTTACTGTGACACTATCCAAGTATTTCCTGCTGGGACCTCGTTAAATCACAGAAAATGAACAGCAAAGTATCACTAAAGGAGATTATGTGGACGTCTCTCTTACCTGACACGCTGAAGGGGATGCACCAGTGATGGTCTGGGATTGCATCACTCAGCTTAGTGATTTTGGGAGGAACTGAGCGCCGTAGAGAGAACAGAGAGTTTAAGAGCAACAGTGTGAGATACAAACATAGAAAAGACAGAAAGCAAGATAAGGCCAAAGAGCAATTCAGAGGTAAACCCAGTGAAGCATGCAAAACCACTGATTAAAAGATGAGAGGAACCGTTGTATTCTCCAGCTCTTAATTCTCTGTTTTAAAGTCTACTCTGCACTGACACTTTGACACAGTAATCTGCGTTGAATTAGGGCTGCTCGCCAGAGGGCAAACGTACAAAGAATATCCAGCAGCAGCGAGGACTCTTTCTCTCCAACAATGTTCTCCGCCGTGCAGCTGATCTTGCTGTTGTGGTCCATCGACGACAGGTTGGACAGTCGCAGCACCGAAATCTGGCCTGATGTCTCGATCTGAGTGAGTGAACACATCTATATATCAGCATGAAGATTCAGATTCGTTGTCTCGTGATCACACAACTTTTGATCGTAGGATTATCGTATTATTAAGTCTGTAATGCTGACGTTACGTGAAACTGCCGTGACAAATAGTCTCTCAAGGTTTGAGAGAATCAGATTTGGCCTTTTAATCTAAGCAGGTTATGTATAAATTGAACAATGTTCAGGATAAAGCATGGGAAGCACTAGATTCAGCTTATCATGCCGGTGAAATCACATTAATGGCACTTTATATAGAAGGATCAGTGAAGCATTTAGGACAACGAATGGCGTTGATTTTCATTATCAATTTTCTCAATTTATCAATGAATGGATTTATCGAGAAAATAGAGCAATGGTTTCTAAGGTGACTTCTTTAGAGGAGACTCTAAAAACTCAAAGATGTTCAGTTTACTATCATATATGAGGAGGAAAAGCCTCAAATCCTCACATTTCAGAAGCTAAAACCAGCAAACATTTGACATTTTTGATTGAAAAATGACTGAAACGATTATTTATCGAAATATTATTTTCTGTCGATCAACAAGCCAATTAATTGACCTTTTTTTTTTTTTTAGCTCTAAAAGCATTAATATTTCATTTTTTTCAACGATTTCCCCAAGTAATGTGATATGACATATGTAATCCAAACATGACATTTGTGTCTCGGTGTGTGGGCGTGTTTACTCACATTGTGGGGACATAAACCTGTCTACACAGTTGTGGGGACTAGCCTCCCATATGGGGACAAAATGCAAGTCCCCATTATATAAATCATTGCATTTGAGGGTGAAGACTTGCTTTAAGGTTAGGGTAAGGTCTGGTAAGGTTAGGTTAAGGTGAGGGTAAGGGTTAGGGTTAGGCAAGTAGCGGTAATGGTTAGGGTACGTCTACAGGGAATGAATGTAAGTCAATGTAATGTCCTCCAAGGTCATGAAAACACTCTTGCTTGTGTGTGTGTGTGTGTGTGTGACCTAACCTCATAGTTGGAGACCAACGCCATGTTCCATATCAGCTCAGGTGAGGGCACCCCAGAGGTCGTGCAGGACAGCTGCAAGTTCTCCCCCTCCATTAATGTCACTTTGGATGGGCTCAACGTTGCCATGGGAACCTCTACATACAACCAGGGAGTGGGGGGGAGGAGAGGCAGGGGAGGAGGGTATAGAGGAGGGGAGAGAAAAGGAGGGAAGCAAACTTAGGATTCATGGCCAACTCTTGTCTTTTCAGTTGAAACACAAGGCACGTAACAACCTCGACAATAAGAGTGGAAGAGCAGGCAGACACACATCCACTACCACAGAGTGAAAAGAAAGACACACAAAGAAAGACCTCGAATTCAATCTCCCTCTGTCCCTCTCTCTCTCTCTCTCTCTCTCTCTCTCTCTCTCGCTTTCATTTAAGCACACTCACCCCAATCAAACAGTCAGACAAAGAGACAGAGTTCAAACACAGTGATGGTTACACTGATTACTAGTGCATGTCTTCAGCAGCCCAAGTACTAAATTGATTGGACACAGTCTGAAGCCTCAGTCAAAGCAAAGACACTGGTGACTCTGTGTGTGTGTGTGTGTGTGTGTGTATGTGTGTGTGTACAGTGCTGACCAGGAGGTGACCTGAGTATGACCAATCAGACTCAATCAGAGTCTTGCCACCCTTGTCCCCTGTCCAAAAACATCCCTGGTGAAGAAAGAAGAGAAGAGAAAAAGAAGAGAAGAGAAGAAAAAGAAAAGAAGAGGAGACAAGACGAGAACCAGAAGAAGAGAAAAGAGGAGAGAAGACGAGAAGAAGGCGAGAACAAAAAGAAGAGAAGACGAGAAGTGAAGAGAACAAAAACAAGAGAAGAAGATGAGAAGAAGATGAGAACAAAAAGAGGAGACGAGAACAAAAAGAAGAAAAGACGAGAAAGAGAAGAGAAGGTAAGAAAAAGAAAAGAAGAGGAGACAAGACGAGAACCAGAAGAAGAGAAGAGAAAAGAGAAGAGAAGAAGACAGGAACGAAAAGAAGAGAAGAAAAAGAGAAGAGAAGAGAACAAAGAGAAGAGAAGAAGAGAAACAAGAGAAGAAGACAAGAACAAAAAGAGCAGACGAGAACAAAAAGAAGAAAAGAGAAGAGGACAAGAGAACAAACAGACGAGAAGAAAATGAGAACAAAAAGAGGAGAGGAGAAGAAATGGGTGTCGACAGCTACTGCAGATAAAACTGGACAGATTTCTTATCGAACCCTCTCCTCTCCCCTTCCCCCCCCCCACCTCTTCTGTCCATCGGCAGAATGCTTATCACCAGGGCAACCCACTTATCACTACGGCAACCCACTCAATCACCGTGAGACGCACAAAAAACCAGTCATTTCAGTGGTGGCAGGCCGGCTGCCATATCACAACCACATATCTTAACAGGCTCTCAGTAAATCAGCTTTCTACTGCCACTACAGCCATCTGCAGGTCACAGGTTACACACACACACACACACACACACACACACACACACACACACACACACTTAAACCCCACTGAGCCAAGAAATCAGAATAAAACTTCTGGAAATCTCCCTGGTTCTGATGTGAGCGCAGTTGTCACGACCTGTCAGTACACTGAAAATTATTTCCATGTTCAATTATTCACAAGCGCAGCTTTGGTAGTCAAACCATCCATGACACTGTGTGTGATTGTAATCCTTTAGCTGCTCGGATGTGATCAGAGTCAACAAGTGGGACTGAGCAGGAATTTACTGTAATTAGCATGTTAGACCAGCCTGCGTCTGCGACAACACATGAGTCATTACGTGGAAAGATTACACTATTATGTGGGTTTGGCCTGCGCTACAGCCCACCTGCAGCCAGTTGTAAACATATGGAAAACACTGGCGGTCAAGTGTCTGCAGAGGGTAAGCACAACATCCATGACACATGAAAAGAGGCCAGACACTGAAAGAAAAAAAAGTATTTTAATTTAGTTTTGTGACAAAACAATCCCACGCTGTCTTCACTATTGGATGGAATTTGCTCTGTCGCCACTGGGGTGGATTTGGTGAAATGCAAGCTCAGTAGCTGTTATGATTTCATCTACTGTATGGCATTTTAAGCAAATCTCAGAAAAATGCTAGGTAGTGGACCTTGAGTTGGAATTGTCTTGCCAGATTTCCGAAGTCAAGAATGAACTTTTGTGCTTAACTTTGAGCCACCACTGACAATAAGTTCTAAAAGTGTAACAGATGAAATCATAACAGCTACTGAGCTCACAACTCAATGGGTACATGACTGTGTGAAACGGTTGGATGCTCTGAAACTGTAAGTGGACCTTGACTTGATTGTTTTCTCAAACTACTATTTCTAGGGTCAAGTTTATTCTCTGTATTTTTATATAATTGCTTACTTTAGGTACACCTGTATTACCAGGAGAAATGCAGATGGATGACAAATTAAAGGAAAATCCAGTATCAAGTGTCTTAGTGACACTCTGGACCACCACCAGCCTGCTTGTTGGCATACTGTGGATCACCCAAGTGTCTGCATTGTACTGGAGGGATGAACATCATTTTTCCACATGAAAGTGAAGGCCGTTGCATGTGATTCACATCACTTTCATACTAACAAACGTGCAGACAACAACATACAAACTATCCTCATGGCCACTATGGAAGCGTCTGCATTTATGAATGTATTCAGCTTTTTCCTTTCATATGTCACCCATCTTTACTGAAAGTAAACTCACTTACAGTTATAACACAGATTACACTGTTCCATTCATTCATTCCTTCATTCAGTCAGAGTTAGCCTATCTGCCTCCTGGTGGTTTGTGAGAGGCATGGAAATGTCTACAAGTGACACACTGAAGCAGGGTTATTCATCAGCTTCACGTCTATAACATGGTGTGTCCCTGTTTTACATAAAAAAATTGGAAATAATGCACCTGTACCAGAAAAATATGAGGTGGAGGTATTTTCTTTTATTAGGTATTTTGGCTTAGACTTCATGTAAATTATGTCATAAAACTGGATCCCCGGCCTTATTAGGCCTAACTGTTTTCAATTTTTATGAAGAAAACAGTGAATAAATCAATAAATTTATAGGTGCTTGTTTTGAATAAAAAAATGTGAAAATCTTAAAAAAGGCATTTTGTGTTGATTTGTTTTTGGGTTTTTTTGTTTTTTTATTGTTTACTATTATTACTTTGTGGGACTCTGGTATACAAGCAGCAGCTTATTTGCATTTTCTCTCATTATTTGTCTTACTTTGTATTAGCAGATGTAATTCTGAAAGGACCTTCTGTTCTGTAAACAATGATTTTCTCAAACCTTGCCCTGTCCAACCTTGTAGAATGTATGGGTGAAGACTATCTTACATTAGCATTGAGTATATGCCAGTCCTTGACACTCTTTGACTCCAGATTGCCTTCATCCACCAGGAGCATGTGCTATGAATGGGCTGTGAATTGCAAGCACGGCAGCAGGGATATGCCCCAGTGCTGTGGAGCTGAATAGCTGCTCACAGCTCATATTTAAAAGGAAAACATCCACTGCTCTCTGGGTTGAAACCTCTGCACAATACACCACAGCATACTTCATTGTTGGAGGTGTCATTGTTGTCAGCGCTTGTTATGGGCCACAATAGGCACGTCCACATCAGTGTTTAGAGAAGGGTTCACATTTATTTTGTAAGGCTCCAGCCTTTCCACCGCAGAGATGTGGTGATTTCTGATGAGAGGCAGAGAAGCGGGCGAGAGAGAGAAATCTTTTGACAAAATACACAACACGGAGAGAAGGAAAAATGTGCTGGAAAGTGACACAACACAAAATCCGTCCCCGAGTTTGCCTCTACATTTTTCTTTCGCTCAAGCACAGTGAAGACTGTCAATGCATTATGAGAGGGATTCACGAAAATGATTTCTACTCAAAGAATGCAGAGAAATAGGGAGGAGAATGGGAGGCTGGAATGGCTAAGCAGCTTTGAAACCCAGAATCTGTTCTAGATGGTTGATTTCATGCCTAAAACTACTGTCAGTTAGGTTGTCAGCTGCTCTGACTCTGACATCAGATAATTTGTCCTCAAATCAGCCAATACTTGCTTTGTCTGTGTCTGTCGCTCTTTTACTGTTTATTTTTATTATCTTAAGAAATGCTACATTTCAGTTATTGTGGCAGTAACTGAAATTTAGTATCTAGGTTTAAAACTAGCTCCTCCAAGAATTGCCACCTTAACGTGGTGGAGGGGTTTGCATGTCCCTATGACTCTGCAGCAGCCTCACCCATATCCTTGGCAGAGGTTGCTGAGGTAGTCGAGAAGCTTCTTCCACACGCCAGGTGTGGATGAGATTTGCCCTGAGATGCTGAAGACTCTGGACATTGTTGGGCTGTCTTGGTTGACACGCCTGTGGAGTGGCAGATCGGGGTGGTGGTTACCATTTTCACACTGCTCAGCCTCCCCGGGAAAGTTTACTTCAGGGTGCTGGAAAGGAGGCTCCGTCCGACTGTCGAATCTCAGATACAGGAGGAACAATGCGGATTCCGTCCTGGCAGTGGAACAGTGGACCAGCTCTTCACCCTTGCAGGGTTACTGGGGGGAGCACAGGAGTTTGCCCATCGAGTCTACATGTGTTTTGTGGACTTACAAGGGCCTACAACAGTGTTCCCCGGGGGGTCCTGTGGGGGGTACTGCGGGAGTATAGGGTACCGGGGCCGTTGCTACAAGTCATCCAGTCCTTATATAACCAAAGTGAACCAAAGAAACCAAAGAAAATGGATGGATGGATGGTTTAAAACTACTTAACCTACCAGTTTAGCACATTTACCCTGTTTCCACTTGTTTTGAAGTTCCTGCATGTGTTTAATTAGTTATTTTGGTGTCTGATCAGCTCATCCCTATCGGCAGAACAGAACGCAGATTCCGTTCAGTTTGAACATTTTTTTTATGTCCAATGCCAACACTTTTTAAATTACAATATCAGCACAAGGCAACTCAAGGTATGGTTAAGGATAACTAACGAAAGAACTTGGTTAATGTTAGGGAAACATCATTAATGGTTAATTAAAAGGTGAAACTTTGGTCTCCTGCATGAAAGGCAGAATACGGCCATCCACCTCCTCCACACCTTTACCCTCCACCTCTCTACCTAAAGTACACACTACTTTCTGCACATAGATCATTCTTGTCATATGAGGGACCACTGATGAATAAAAAAAATCCAAACTGCACAGTATTCTGTCTTTACACAACAGCTTTTCCTTCCCATTTCAGATTCTTAGCAACTATTTTCTTCCCTTTCCCATAAAGATGATTCACTGAACCGTTTTGACCAGCTTTGCTCTTTTCTTTTTTGAAGCTGTTGTCACTTCTTGAATCCCTCCGTTAGCAAAACCTCACTGCTAAAATGACAGCAGCATGGCTAAAAAGTAATGTAGAAGGGCCAAACGTAGGTGGGATGGCACTAAACATAATGTCCATTACCTTTTGAAAGACTTAACAACCTCGTAAAACATCAGGCCTGCAAGACATGAATACCATCCCAATCTGTTTCTGTCGATCTGCACTGTGCTGATTATCTTTGTGCTTTTCTAACTTTTGTGTTGACTTTCAGTTTAGTATTACAGCTTTTCTTTCTTGTTGTTTACTTCCATCATATCTAATAAGTAAGTGACTGGTCTCCCTGTCTGACTATAGGAAATTCACACATGAGAATAGCATCTATTGCCCACAGACACAGGAGCCATCTGGCCTTTTTGGTTGGTCTGTACTGCCATTTATTGCTTGAGTCTGTGCCGACGTGCTGCATCACATATACAACTGTACATTTACAGTTACACTGTACAGTATATTCGCACATGAGACGAACAGACCGAAGTTAGAGAAGGGGGGATGAGAGCAGAGGGAAAAAGACAGAAAAGGGAAGTAAAATCTGATTGACGGTCATTCCAGCCACACAAATGAACAGACAGACAGACAGACAGAGAGGGAGACAGATGAAGACAGAGTGTAACAGCGCTGTGATGTGACCAGCAGAGGTCTGGTAATCCATCTGCTGTCATTTCCACAGCAGATTGAAAAAAAGTACCTTTTTCCGAGGACAGCTGATTTCACTTATTTACATTTATACATTTGGATCATGTAGCAGATTTTAGCCACAGAAACTTAAAGTGTGATGAGTGTGATGGTAGAAAAAGCTTAAATTTCTTGATCCTCACATTAACAAGCATGCCCCTAAAGTAATGTTACAACTTAAGGAAGAGTTGTAAAAGGGAATTAAACAAGAGTGGAGAGTTTATAGGTTTTATAGGGTTGTTGTTTTTTTTGTTTTAATCTTTCCATTAGCAATGGTGTTTTATTACCTGCAGCTGTTTCAACCCCAACATTTTTGCTGAGTGACACAGTTGACTTATATTTTCATTTTGTACAAGCATTTTAGTAAAGTTTTGTATGGGTCAGCAGTGGGAACAGTCTGCCAGGCTTTGGGAGTGAAGCTCCAGCAGTAAACAGTCCGCAGAGGGAAACAGAGAGAGAGACATATGCGGGTGGCCTGAGAGATCAGTGTCAGCCTGAGGGCATCGTTGGGCACTTCCTCTGCTTTGTGCCTTCCTCATATGTCACTCAGAAATGTTCAGACAGACAGAGGGACAGACAGTCATGAGTGCAAGCAGACAGACAGATGGAAAATTAGTAATAAAGGGGAGGAAAGACAGCCAGAGAGAGGGAGAGGCAAAAGATAGCCAGAAATAACGACAGAGAGAGCAAAAGGCCAGCAGTTCGGCCAGACTGGGGGGTCTTTTGGTGTATCACTGTTAGCCCTGGGGCATTATTTGGCACCCCTGCTCCACCATGTCCTCCTCCTCATATGTCACTCTGCCAGGGGGTCCCCTGCCCACGTCTCCAGGGGCCCTGCTGTAACTGTGCTAATGCCAAAAATAACCTCCGCTAATGGAAGGGAGGCAGAGGGGACGGATCAATAGGAGTTATCAATGACATTGCTAGCTTCCTGCAAGCTAACTTATTGTTTGCGTCCTGTGTGACTGCCCTGAGCTATATTTGACCGGATTACGTCTTGCTCTGTCAACAACAGAGAAGGCAAAATACTTTGAGCTTCATGTTTTGGCTTTATTAGGGGGGGGAAAATTAGATTACATTCCAATTTAGGCCTATAAAGCTTTTCTGGCTGCTAGTATTGTGTGTTTTATAAATCTAAATCAGACATAAAGATTCCTTTATGTTCTCACTTTACAGTAACAAACCGGATCTGACTGGACTTATTGCCCCAAAGGCCGCAACAATCTGCGTTTCATTTGTTTACTTGGGTCAAGCTCAAGCTCTGAATTATTACTGAATGTCACTTTCAGACAGATTTCTGCTTATAAAAACCTACAAATCCAGGTGGAATTTGGACAGATCTTTCTTCAGAGAATCAGAGCAGGTCAGGCTCAGACTTTCAGAGAGAGGTCAAGCTGTAATCTGACCCTGTTTATGAAAAGAAGAGAGTCCGAAATATAGAGATTCAATAGAGAGAAGAAGGGAAGAATAAGCGTCAATTAACTGCTGACATTTATACATTCAAGCTTGATAAACACTCCCATAAGCGAGTACATAAAAGGTTTGTGGTTTGTGGCAGTCCGTCTAGGAGTGACAGCAAGCTTGCTGGTTAGCTTGACATTACACTTGTGTTGTAATTTAACTGTATGTACTGTACTTTCTGCTTTGTAGACACATTATTCCTTATGGGAATAGTAAATATTGTTGCTGTGCAACTCAAACAAAGATGCAACATTTTCTCATTAGTTTTTCCACAATTAAATCTGTGGAAAATGTCTTTTATTGCCCATAAAAATGTGATTATTGCTATTGCAGTTGAGTATTTTAGAGTCCAGAAAGAATTCCTTCCTAGACGACCCAAACATGATGATTCGGAGAAAAAGGAAATGAAATCTGCTGCGTGACAGCAGGTCACCGGTGCTATAAGACATAGTGCAGATGGTCTTTATAACACTTCATTTTACTGTGATACATGCAGCAAATTTTCTCCACTCAGCATCTTTTAGACGCACTGATGTCATCTCTGTGTGTTGAGTCACACAAATGTTCCCACTCAGTATAATATCTGTCTGCTGCTATAATGTCCTGTACGGTGACCTTTCTACACCTATGAGCAAATGTTTCAGATGACTGTAATCGGTCTATAAGACGACATAACCTCACACACAAACACCGCTCTGCATGTCACACATTTCTCTCTCCTCCATCTGGCTGCTAATCGTTGCATCATATGAGAAAAATCCCTACAGCACTGAGATAACGTCAGCCTGTTTAGCGTCAGTGGCTTTTTAGTGGCACCAAGCTACATTTTTAAGCCCTTTGTAACAACCGGGCTCTGAGTGTGCATGCATGCGCTCATTTGGTCATTTGTTTGCTTGCTCATGTGTGAGACACTGTAGCTTTTTGCACTGCACAGTGTCTGGGGAAATTACAAGATACAGGCTAAGCAGAGCCCTGCGTAAGTGAAATACAGCGTGTTTAGCATCCTCTCTGTAGCCTGTGAAAGTTCACATACCAGCAGGTGTACAGTATATTACTGATTACTGCAGTGCCTCTAGTTAATGCATGAATTTTATTCTTTGTACAGTTATTCTCATAGGTTTTAACAACAAATGCTGTTCACCTCCCACACCTCCCCTGAGAATCGACAGGACACTTTTGTTATTCTAATAACACATTTTATACAGTATATATGTCCTGTACTTAAACACATACACATTTATGCAAACACACACACAACCATGCACTTATATAAAAACAGATGTGTCAGACACATGCAAAACACATGAAAATACACACAATCAAAGCAAAGATTTGGAAAAATCTTTTTAGAGGAAACCATTAGGATTACTGTTTTCCTCCAGGTGCTTCAACACTTTGCACTCTGCTACAGCTTGTGAATGTCTTTACCAGCTCCTTACTGTGTGTGTGTGTGTGTGTGTGTGTGTGTGTGTATGTATGTATGTGTGTGTGTGTGTGTGTGTGCTTGTCCTCACCACAGTTAGGTAATGTCAGTCTGGACAGCAGCTTGCGTCCCCCTCCATCCTCAATGCAGCGCAGCTCCTGAGTGTCTGCTTCCTCTCCTAACCACAGCTTGATCCACATGTTCTCACAGGAGCAGTGCAGAGGGTTCCCTGACAGGATCCTATACACACAAACACAAACACACACAAAGTCAAGAACTGTCAAGAACAGTGAGTAGTAGAGCGAGAGAGCAGCAGTAGCTGAATTATGTGGCAGCTGCCACAGCACAGTGTCACAGTGCCTTAAAGAAATAGCTTAACATTGTGGGAAATACGCTTATTTGCTTTCTTGCTGAAAGTTAGATGATTTAGATTGATACAACTCTCATGTCTGTCTATTAAATATGAAGCTAACGCCAACAGCCAGTTAGCTTAGCATAAAGACTGGAAACAGGGAGAAAACGTTAGCCTGGCTCTGTCAACACAGCACATCTAAACCTGACTAATTAACATGTTATATAATTTGTAATCCGTAAAAGAACCAAAGTGTAAAGACAACAAGTTGTTGTGTTGTTATGTGCTGCACTATTTCTTGTCTGGGAGAGTAGTAACGTCCTGAAACTAGTCGTCACTGTGAGGTTGCTAGGCAACCAGAAAGTCACTACTCCT